>CAMOHE010008897.1:0-33639 GCA_946598075.1 Artocarpus hirsutus
TCTATTGGGTTATTTGAATTAAAACTCAGGCTTTATCCTATAGAATCTCGGGTGGAAAATAAAAGATTGGCGTGATTTTTATTTCGACAGTTCGGCATGCCGAACTTAAAGTTTGGCCTGCCGATCAGGCAAGTTCGGCCTGCCTATGAAAAAATTTTTGGCCTGCCTATGCACGAATTAAAAATCGCACTTTTTCACGTGTTTTTACGCATATCTTATCCGATATAGACCCAAATTTGGTTCTATTTCGAATTTTTGAGACCTTATCTGATAAGGAATGGCCCTAGACCCAACCTCTATAAATAGGGAGTGAGTCTAATGAGTTATTAAGATCAATAGAGAGATTAAGAGTGATACTCTACTGGTGAGAATCTGAAACTCCCTGAGAGCTTTTGTTCACAAATCACGAACACTAGCTTTGGGTTCTCTCAATTGGTTGGAAGGAGAGTCACCTTGAGGAAGAGCTGTACGTGTGAGCCCATACTCACTCCGATCGTGGATAGAGAATAGCAAAGAAGACCAGTTGGTTGAGGCTCTTTTGGAACGTTACTTCTCTACATAGATTTCGGGAGCTTTTCGACGTATACAAGGTCAGTAAGATCAGGTTAATTTATACATATAGCATGTCAAACTTGTGTTTTGGAAAGTACTCTGATTTAAAAATTTTTAAAATTCTGTTGCGTATTATTTTTCCAACAATGTACAGCTCGCACACGAGAGCTTCATTGTGTGGATGGATTAATTTATCTACGTCCTACTCTATAAATGTGATCGGGGTGTCTTGTTGGCAGTAAATCTTGCTAACATGCTCAGAAATGTTAATGAATTTGCCTCGTTCAATCAGTCGAGCTTCTTGGACATATGCCCGCCGCCCACTTGACATGTCCTCGATGACAGGCCCTCTAAAAATCGTTTGGACGATGTTCGACAGTTCGGAGGTGTTCCCACAGTCGTTGCGTGGGCGGTTTGGCGTGTCTCAGCTTGGCAGATCGTTCTTGTCGGCTGTAGAGCTAGGAGTTAAGACTCTCTCTACAAATTCCCTTAAGTGTCCCTCTCGGACCAGTCTTTCAATCTGGTCCTTCAGTTGGATACATTCGCGGGTGTTGTGTCCCACGTCCTTTGGGAACTTACAATATCTGGTTTCGTCCTGCTTTACCTTACTACCCTTAAGCTTTGATGGTGGTACCAGTAGGTTTTTTTTGCTCACTTGGGTGAGCACTTCATCAATGCTTACTACCAGGTGTTTATAACTTTGAAACTTTTCAGTCGGCGTCTTCGGCTTCTTGTGTTTCTTTTCCTTCTTCTGTTTTTTACTCAGTTCAACATTAGGCTGCTCTGACATTTTCTTTTGCTTCTTTTCTTTCTTTGTTCCACTAAGGCTGGCCTCCTCTCTGTAGCTTTTCATGTATTTTGTCGCATCTGCCTTCCTTTACGCATGACCGAGCATTTGTGAAAATGTGCTCGGCTGCTCAAAGGCCGTTGACTAAGTCAGTTTTTTGTCTTGGAGACCACCTACAAAAATGTGCTTAAGGGTCTTGTCTTTGACGTGTTTGACCTTAAAAGCTGCTCGAGTAAACTAGTTTATATAGTCTCAGACATTGCCATCTCCTTGCTTTACAACGTATAGGTAAGTAATCTCCTTTTTGTTCGTTTTTGTCGTGGAGAAGGCCGCCAAGAAGGCATCTGCAAGTTGTCGAAAAAAAGTGATAGAGGTTGGCTCAAGTCACCGAAACCATTGTCGAGCTAGTCCGATAAGTGTCAGTGAAAAGGCCTTGCACATTGCTACGTCACTAGCATTCTAAAGGAGCATGTGTCCTTGGAACAACTTAACATACTCGTCTGCATTTGTGGTCCCGTCATAGGCCTTGATATGAGAAACCTTGAATTTAGGTGGCATAGGCGCTCGCATTATTGTGTTTGGGAACGGCGGGTCTAGGGCACCGATGTCATCCAAGCTAAAACGATTGTTGCAAATCTCATCGATTTGACACAATAGCTCCTAGAACTGGCGGTTGTTCGTATCCTTAGGCAGTTCGACCCTATAGGGTGCTACGTCCTTCATGCAGTCACCTACCCCGGGTTGGCGACCTTGGTGCACTTCTCCACGGTGTCTGAGCTGGTCAAATACAGATGCTCGGGAACCTTATGGTGATGAAACCTGTGCTCCTTGAAGGCCTAGTCAACCTTCTTCGACGAGTTTATTATTGGCTGAGACGCCATGTGTGGAGCCTCTGGAGCGCTTAGAATCAACTTCGTTAGGGTCAGCAGTATCCTGCCCTGCTCAACCTCTAGCCTGGTCAGCCGGGGCTGGAGGTAGGAGGCTAGGTGTAGCCTGACGTTGAGCCTGCTGCATAACCTATTGTGTGAGAATCCAAACTACATTTGTAAGTTCCCAAATTGGGTCTTGGGCGATGGGGTCCTATACTCGCTCAACCCTAGCCATGCTTCCTTATCCCTTGGATCGGGCCTCGTAACCAAGGGGCTGCCCCTAGGTCTAACGTTGTTTTGGTGCCAGTTTTATGCATCTCCTGACCTTCCTATCAGGCAGTGTCGTCTCGGGCATTTCCTTGAGTTACCATCTCGGTCCTCAAACTTGCTATGGCTGGTGTTTTTATGTGAAGGCAGAGGCGCCTTCTTTCTAGCACCAAAATATTGATGCTTATCGAGGTCCAGCGTTGAATCAACACCGCGTACAGCAGCGCATGGTATTCAGCTCTTTCCTGTTTGTCTCTGCCTGATCAGGTAGACTTGCGACAAGAGGAGGGATGCTTCGGAGGTAAGAAAAGGTCAGTCAATAGATAAGGGCTCTCCGATGCTCAAGGTAGGGGTTGCTTGGTAGAAGTCAGGAACTTGTTAGGTGGGAAAGAGCTTGCTAGCTAGAATGCAATAAATGCATCCTATTTATAGGCCACCACTTGGACCAGGTGTTAGGTGGGTTTTACCTACGACCTGAGTGTCACATCAAGGGGTGTCAGGTGGCAGGAGACAAGTGTCACGTCCCTCCATCGGTGGATCGCTTCTCATCCGATAGTGAGTTATTTACCATCTGTTGGCCAGTGGAGGCGAGTAGCAGCCCACTTATTAATTATAGGGAATCTGACCTAAGCTGGTACTTATTTCGAGGTGACAACCTGATGAGGTGTAGCCCGAGGGACCATGAGAAGCACCTCGGATGTGATTTCCAAGGGCATCAGGATAGGTAGTATGCTCCCGGTAGTTCTACTGAGATGTTTGGCCGACCACCTGGAGTTTAGCACCTCGACGGTGGCCCCGAGCTCAACCTCAACAAACATGGTGGGATAAGCATGGATTTGGAAGGACTTAGTGTTGGAATAAAATATGAAAAGGTAGTGGAAGGAACATAATGTTGACAAACAAAAATTTTCTGAAAAGTTTGTTCATCAAGAATAGCTATATAATTTTAATTAATAATAGAAAATCTTGGGAATTTTTACTAATCTTTTGAAGACTATCAGGATATCTTAACTTTCCTCTTTGACAACACGATATTCCAAACTAGGCCTCCACACCAATAGAAAGACGAATGGGCATCAAACTACAAGAATGAAATTAACCTCACACTTTTATGGTTCTGTTATGTACTCAACATGTGAGATAGCAGACCTTTTTTTTTTAAGAAGAACTCTCAGTTTTTTCTCTCTGTGAAAGTTACATAAAAAAAATATTGATCCTTGGAGATAACTGTCATCTCTACCTTTTTATATCTGAGCAGCTAGTTAATTTTCAATTAATTTTAATTTACTTTAAATATAAAATAACCACCATATCAGATATATGAGAAATGATATAATCTACATAATCCTTATCCCTTTTCCTTCCATTTTTTAAAGAACAAATCACGTTTCTATATATATATGGTTTATAAAAGGAATCACGTAAAACGTGATTCCGTTTACATTTTTTTTAATAATCAATATTTACTTGTTTATATATATATATATAATATAAGTTTATATGTTAAAAACATAAACATAAACGAATTTCGTTTACATAATATATATATATATATTAATATATAATTAAAATCTTATATATGATAAAATCTTATATATATTAAAATTTAAAAATAAATCACATTCATTTAAGAATAGATTTTAAATTAATTAATTAGCTAATGCTCAGTTAAATGTGACAACATATATCACCTTATATTATGTGTCACTAGAACATTTTTCTGCATCGCATTAATATCTTACGTGTGAAAATAATTAATTCAGAATTTAATAATTTCAAATTAAATTTGTATAATTCATTCTATGCATTAAATCCACCTATGGACCTATAAGCCAAGCTTCAATAAATTTGACAATTAATCAAACTCTTTAATTAATATGCCAAATTTATTAGTTTTAGTGTTATTTCACTAAAAACCTGAAACTGAACTCTTGAGATTATAGTGAAATTACTCAAAGAAAATTAGCAAGTAGTCTATTGATATAATCATTACATATAAGTCAGTCCTCCATAAATAATTCATAATAAGAGCTAGGTTCAATTTTTATTTCCCTCTCTTATTATATCTTTATCCTTAAGTTCCAATAATTCTTTAACGAACAGTTAATTCATAATTTTATTATGAACGAACGCTCTAGTGTTCAAACCTCGAATTATCACTTAAGAAAACAATTTTTCTAACTTCCATAAGGAATGAATGGATTCCATATCTGTATAATATTATTCCTAGCCATTTATTACATTATGTTTCCAAAATGCTAAGTTATGATCTGTATTTATACAAATCTTACCATGCAAGTCAAAAAATATAATGTCATAAACAGGAGTTTAATAAAAACTCAAGATTAAGACTGTCAAATATATGGTGATAAATTTGAATACTCTATTTATAACGGATGATTATTAGAGATCCATAATTTATTTGGTTCAATCTTGTATAATCTCATTATATAAACTATCTCCAATCCAATGTCTCTACATTAATAGCCTGGATAAGACTATTTTATTTTAAATAAGATTAGACCGTACTTGTAATATTTAATAAAAGATCCCAAACTTCAATTAATTATTACAGACTATTTAGATTCTTATCTATAAATTTTATCCCTAAGTATATAATATTGATATGTTAAATTTATAATCACATAAATAATCATGGAATTTTCTTTATATTTATAAATGTATTCATAACACATATAAGTAACCAAAATAATGATAAATGTCACTTTATTTATTTATTAACACTATGTACAATATCACAACTTTTAAGGATCAAACCCAACAATATCCCAGTTGCCCTAAAGCAGGTGAGACATGTCTCTAAGACCTAGGCCTTCCAAGTGTACCTCGAAGCTCTTTGCCGGTAATGTCTTAGTGAAAAGTTGGCAAGGTTGTTTTCTGATGCTATCTTCATAACTTCCATATCGCCTCGATGTACTCTTTCTCTAATTAAATGATATTTTCTCTTTATATGCTTTCCTCTTTGTAGCTTCTAGGTTCTCTTGAATTTGCCACTACACCACTATTATCATAATATAGTGTGAGTGGTTTATCCATGCTTGGAATGACTTCCAGATCATTTAAAAACTTACGGAACCAAACAGCTTCTGTAGTTGCTTCACAAGGAGCCACATATTCAGCTTCTATAGTCGAATCAACAATACATGATTGTTTAGTGCTTCTCCAAACTATGGCCCCACCACCAAAAGTAAACACTAATCTAGATGTAAATTTATGTGTGTCTTTGTCTAATTGAAAATCAGAATCAGTGTATCCAATGGGAATCAAATTCTCACTGGAATATACCAGTATATAGTTTCTCATTCTCCTAAGATACTTGAGAATGTGCCTAACTGCCACCCAATGATCTAATCCTGGGTTGGATTGATATCGACTGACTATACCCACCATATAGCAAATGTCAGGTCTTGTACACAACATGGCATGTATTAGACTTCCCACTGTAGATGCAAAGGGTGCTCGTCTTATGTTTTCTTCCTCTTAAGGTGTCTTAGGACATTGCTCTTTTGAAAGATAAACTCCATGACGTGTAGGTCAATTACCTTTCTTGGAGTTTTGCACCAAAATTTTGATAAGCACCTTATCGATATACGATGCCTGAGACAATGCCAACAGTTTATTCTTGCGATCTCTTATGAGTTGGATTCCAAGAACATAACTTACCTATCCCAATCTTTCATTTGGAATTGGTTGGCAAGCCATTTCTTTACATTAGATAATATCCCTACATCATTCCCAATGAGTATATCATCTACATAAAGAACTAAAAAGACCACCTTCTTATCTTTGACGTACTTGTATACACAAGGTTCATCAATATTTTGATCAAAACCATAAGACTTGATCGCCTCATCAAATCTCAAGTTTCAAGATCTTGAAGCTTGCTTGAGTCTATAGATGAACCATTGCAACTTGCAAACTTTTTGTTCTTGACCTTGGACTACAAACCCTTCTGGTTGCACCATATAGATGCTTTCCTCAAGATAGCCATTCAAAAAGGTAGTCTTGACATCCATTTGCCATATCTCGTAATTAAGACAAATAGCAATGGATAAAAGAATCCGAATGGATTTAAGCATAGCTACGGGCAAAAAAGTTTCTTCATAGTCAACTCCCTCCTTTTGGGTATAACCCTTTGCCACAAGCCTAGCTTTGAAGTCTCAACTTTCCCATCCACTTCTCTTTTCTTCTTGTAGATCCACTTGCACCCTATGGGTTTTATCGTTTTAGGTAGATCTACAAGTTTCTAGACTGAATTGGAGTACATAGACTCCATTTCAAGGTTCATATCCTCCAGCCATTTCTCCTTCCCAGAATCTTCCATTGCATCATGATATGTCAATGGATCATCCTCACCATTATCAGAGATAGCAACATGTGCTTCCCTAATTTTCCTATAGTGAGTAGGTGGTCTTACAACCCTCCCACTACGTCAAGGTGGTATGAGATTCTAATTTGGAGATGTGGTCTTCTCATTTATCATTCGACAACGGTTGTCGGTTGTGGTTTGATCTAATCAAAAAGTAACTCTTCAAGTACAACTTTACTACAAAGTTTATAGTTTGTCATATAATCATTCTCAAGAAAAGTGGCAGTTGTCGATATAAATACCTTTTTTTTTGTGGACTATATAACAAACCTTTCCTCGTTCCCTTTGGGTATCCTATAAACACGCATACTTCAGAATGTGGTTCTAGCTTCTCGATCTTTCCTCTCAACACATGTGCTAGACACCCCTATATACAGATATGTCATATACTAAGTTTACGACCATTCCATAACTCTAAAGGTGTTTTTGGAATAGACTTAGATGGAACTATGTTTAGAAGGCATACTACAGTTTGTAGCACATATCCCCAAAATGAAGTAGGTAATGATGAGTAGCTAAGCATAGATCTCACCATATCAAGTAACATCTGATTTCTTCTCTCTACAACACCATTCTGTTGTGGTGTTCTAGGTGCGGTGAGTTGTGATTGAATACCATGTTCTATCATATGGTCCTTGAATTCAGTATCAAGGTATTCCCCTCTTCGATCATATCGAAGAGTCTTCACCGACCTTCCTAATTGCTTTTCAGCTTCTGCTTGGAATTCTTTGAACTTTCCAAAAGTTTCAGATTTCCTTTGGATTAGGTACATGTATCCTTACCTCAAATAATTCTCAATAAATGTGACGAAATATTCGTAATGACCATGTACTTGTGCATTTAATAGACCACAGACGACCAAATGTATTAGCTCAAGTGGTTCCTTGGCCTTTTTGCCTTTTGCAGAGAAAGACCTTTTAGTGATTTTACCTTCAAGACAAGATTCACAAACTAGTAGAAAACAAACTTTTAGTTCTTTTAAAGGACCATCCTTTACTAGTCTGTTAATTCTATCAAGGTTAACATGACCTAATCTAAGGTGATATAGGTATGTTTCATTATCAAAAGAAACCTTTTGCTTCTTGGGTTTTGGTTGTTCAACTTTGAACATTTTGGTATTGAGCAGTGATTTGTCGTTGGGCTTCAAAGTGTAAAACCCATTTTCTAGATGCACAAAACAAATATCCAAACCATTTCTAGAAATATTAACATAATTATTATTAAAAGAAACATTAAACATTTGTTCAAACAACCTAGAAACAGAAATCAAATTTCTATGAAAACTAGGAATGTAATAAACATTATCCAAAATTTAAAACTTATTCCAAATTAAAGTTCTATAACTCCCACTGCCCTTACCAAAACAATCGCTCATGTTCCGACTCGCACGTTTGTTCCCCATAGGCAAGCTCCCTTGAAGAACTAAGCATCTACAAAGAAGAACAAACATGGTTAGTTGCCCCTGAATCAATTATCTAGGGTGAAGTATTATCTTCAACTAAACAAGCTTCCAAAATGAGTAAATCTGATTTATCGTTGTTCTTCTTTTCTTTGAGCTCCTGAAGATACTTCTTGTAGTTTCTCTTCTAGTGCCCAACTATGTCCTAGTGGAAACATTTTCCTTTGGCTTCTTTTGCTTTGAGCTCATTTTGTTGTTGCTGCTTTTGTTCTCCTTAGGTTGCTCTCCATTCTTAGACTTACCACTTCCTTCAGTTCTCTTCCTCTTCCTATTTTTTCAAGCAAAAGAGGAGGGTTCAGCTTTTGCAACATTTGCCTCAGCTTCTTTAGTCTTTTCTTTTGAAATAGACTCAAAGGTTTGCAACTCATTTAGCAACTTAGTCATGTTATATTTCAGCTTGTTCATAAAATAGTTGCTTTTGTACTTAAGGAATGCAGGGGAGAGGGTTTCCAAAATCATCCCCACCTATGTGGCTTCATTTATCACCGCCCCGTTCACCACGGCCTCATGAGATAGTTAACCATGTTGAGAACATGTTCTCTGACCAAAATCCCTACCTTCATTTTTGGCATTCATTACCGCCTTGACGGCTTCATGGCGTGCCTTTTCAGAAGGTTTACCAAACATGTCTTATAGAGACTGCATTATCTCATAAGCAGTTTCCATGCTTTTGTGCTTCATCCTAAGCACATTAGACATGCCGGCCAAAAAGGAAGTAGCGGGCCTTGTTATTTGCCTCGATCCAATGATTATATGCTTCTTGTACATTACGAGGTGCATTGGCAGCAGGCAGTGGAGGACATTCCTCCATCAGGACAAACTTGTAATTCTTGCAAATTAGTGCTATATTCATGTTACTCTTCCACTTGACAAAATTATCTCCGATTAATTTTTCATTTGAGAGAATAGCAATGATTGGATTAGACATTGTTGCTGTAATAAATAAATAAAATGACATAAATTAAATGGTTGCATAAACATCATATATTTTTTGGAATAGTAAATGTAATGCATGATGCATATGGAAAAAAAAAAACACATAATATTTTACTAGTTCCACGATTATTCAATTTTAATAAATAAAGTGCCGTCATAGGGTAGGTCAAATTATTTATGAATTGAATTGAGACATTCTCAATTAATAAATATATTCAAAATATCTCATTTTTTCTATATTTATTAATAACTATTTATTTTGGTCAAGATATAATCAACAAATTAATTATATCCTTATGAGTATAACCCACTATTTCAAATTTTAAAAACTTAACTTAAAATTGTCACCGTATGGTAGGTCAATTTTGAAATACATTATAAAATCCTATCTCTTAGAAGCCAAACTTATTATTGATTTAAATGGACACCCTCTGTAGGGAGAACGAAATCAAAACGTTGCGAGATACCACCTAAATCTCACGGTGTTATGCTAATAGTGGAGACAGTATGTTATATTGTCATATTACCTTCTCTCACTCATTATTTTAAAAAGATGTATTTTATCTTATGAAACATCCAATGTTTTATAATTCTAGTAAATAAAAACAGTTTTTAATTACTAGGTTATATTCTATGTTAATATAATCTCATCCTATTCACACTTAAATATTACTAGATTTTTTAAAAATCTAGATTTATTATGAATTGTCTAAGCTACCCAACATTAAACAATTTAAAATTAGATAACTTAGAATTAATATGAGTTTAACATTTGGTTGATTACTAAATTAAAATTCAAAAAAACCAACCTAATTAATTTAATTTCATTAAATTAATTCTAACACATATAAAATCTTTCTATAAACAACTTTAAAAAAATAAAATAATATGCAAGTGTATGCATGTCATGTTATAATAACTCTAAGTGGACACTTTCCTAGATAACGTATTATAACGCATAAACATGTTATCACAATCATCACATAAAAATAAAGCATGAAAATGAACAATAGATTTTTGACCGAGTCTTTTTAGATAATTAAATTACAACCCAAAAAAAATGAGATAAAAAAGAATTATAAAGGTCTTCTTGTAATTACATAAGTCCCTTCAGTCCTTGCTCTAATTTTTGTAACCTTAATCGGGTGGTTAACTGTACCATAATCTACTGGGTTAGTTTTTAAATTTATGATAGGCCCAAGTTCTTAACTGGGCTAGCAGTCGTTTGGGTTACTAAAAGTATCCCAATGGACTTTATCTTCTTCACCAAAAAAAAAAATTTCTTCACATGCAGTAGTTGTTTGCTCAAACCAACCGCTTCCTAGCAGAACGCCACCGCCTTTCGTTGGCCGTACACCTTGAATCTCTATGGGGCCGGAGAGCCAGATGCAGGACGCTCTACCTCGCTGCTCCTCCACGGGGACTACAGCAAGTGTGCCAGCCATGGTGCCCGATGGAGCTTGTGGCTGAGCCACCACCACGATACGGCAGCAACCGAGTGTAGCTTTGTTGTGGTTGTTTTACTATCATACACAGGCTCACGATGAAAGGTTGCAGAGTGAAGAAGGACAAAAGCAAAAAAAATGAAGGAGAGGCTGAAATTCTACAGGAGTTATTGTTGCACGTAAGGTGCATATGTTTATGATATATATATATATATATATATATATTAATTGCACGTGAAGTGCATTTAAGAAGCACAGGTTCTAATTGTTGTTATTAAACAAGTCAGGTGCATTTAATGAAGGCAACAAGTAATCCATGTGCATCCAGTGAAGAAAAGAAAAAAATGGAAAGAGAAAAATAATAATAAATTACAAAAAGCTTATGCTTTTTAATAAGTTTACACAAATTTGATCTAATTAAGTAGAAGATAAAATTATTAATCCAAAAGCACCATATAATTAACGACTAAAAATTCATTCATAAAGTAACCATTCATCACATGAACAAAAATTATAGATGCAAAGTGCCCATAAATATGCATAAAAAACATGATATTATCAAAATAAAATCATGTTAATTAAAATTATATATACTGTAACCCGCTCTGATGCCATTTGTTGGAATAAAATATGAAAAAGCAGTGAAATTTTTTGAAAACTTTATTCCTCAAGAATAGCTATATAATTTTAATTAATAATAGAAAGCTTTAGGAATTTTTACCAACTTTTTGAAGACTATCAGGATATCTTAGCTTTCCTCTTTGACACCACGATCTTTCAAACCAGGCCTCCACACTAATGAAAAGACAAGTAGGCATCAAACTGTAAGAATGAAATTAACCTCACACTTTTATGGATCTGCTCTGTACTCATCACATGAGATAGCAGACTTTTTTTTTAAAAAGAACTCTTAGTTTTTTCTCTCTATGAAAGTTACGTGAAAAAAAATATTAATCTTTGGAAATAATTGTTATCTCTACCTTTTTATGTCTGAGCAGTTAGTTAATTTTCAATTAGTTTTAATTTACTTTAAATATGAAATAACCACCATATGGAATATGTGGGAAGAGATATAATCTATATAATCCTTATCCCTTTTCCTTCCTTTTTTTTAAGAACAAATCACGCTTCTATATATATATATATATGGTTTATAAAAGGAATCACGTCAAAGGTGATTCCGTTTACTTTTTTTTTTATATAATCAATGTTTACTTGTTTATATATATATATAAAAGTTTATATATTAAAAACGTAAACCTAAATGAATTTTGTTTACTTAATATACATATATTAATATATAATTAAAATCTTATATATAATAAAATCTTATATATATATATATTAAAACTCAAAAAATAAATCACATTTATTTATGAATAGATTTTAAATTAATTAATTAATTAACTAATGCTCAGTTAAATGTGACAACATCTATCACATTATATTATGTGTCACAGAGAATATTTTTCTGCATCACATTGATATCTTAAGTGTGACAATGATTAATTCAAAATTCAATAATTCCAAATTAAAGATGTATAATTCATTCTATTCATTAAATCCGATAAAATGTTATAGAGGCGGCATTAGGGACCTATGGACCTATAAACTAATCTCCAATAAATTTGATAATTAATCAAACTCTTTAATTAATATGCCAAATTTGTTAGTTTCGGTGTTACTTCACTAAAAACCTGAAACTGAACTCTTGAGATTATAGTGAAATTACTCAAAGAAAATTAGTGAGTAGTCCATTGATATAATCATTATATATAAATCAGTCCTCCATAAATAGTTCATAACAAGAGCTAGGTTCAATTTTCGTTTACCTCTCTTATTATATCTTTATCCTTGAGTTTCAATAATTATCTAATGAACAATTAATTCATAATCTTATTATGAACAGTTAATTCATAATCTTATTATGAACAAGCGCTCTACTGTCCAAACCTCGAATTATCACTCAAGAGAACTATTTTTCTAACTTCCATCAAGAATAAATGGATTCCATATCTGTATAGTATTATTCCTAGCCATTTATTACATTATGTTTCTAAGATGCTAATTTATGATCTGTATTTTTCCAAATCTTACCATGCAAGTCAAAAAACATAATGTCATAAACAAGAGTCTAATAAATACTCAAGATTAAAACTATCAAATATATAATCATCATAGTGATAAATTTGAATACTCTATTCGTAACAGATGATTATTAGATATCCATAATTTATTTGGTCCAATCCTATATAATCTCATTAAATAAAGTACCTCTAATCTAGTGTCCTACATTAATAGCCTGGATAAGACTATTTCATTCTAAATAAGATTGAACCATACTTATAATATTTAATTAAAGATAGCAAACTTTAATTAATTATTATGGGCTATTTAGATTATTATCTATAAATTTTATCCCTAAGAATATAACACTTATATGCTAAATTTATAGTAACATAACTAATCATGAAATTTTCTTGATGTTTATAAATGTATTCATAACACATATAAGCAACCAAAATAATTATAAATGTTACTTTATTTATTTATTAATAATATATACAATGTCACAGCTTTTAGGGCATTAAACCCAACACTTAGGTCACCATGGATTTGGAAGGACTTAGGTTCAGTCCTGCATTGTAATAGAGAGAAAGAGAGAGAGATGTCACTTGCACTCAAACTATGAGATGATTACTTGAGAACCTTGGAACTAATTTTTTTTTTTTTTCGAGCATGGTTAATGGACCTTGATAAAGTTGATGTAATCCATCTTTATTTATATGAATCAGGCTTTCACCATGTTGTTGAGCTCAAGTATTTCTACAGGTTTTGCTATTGCTTACGTGGGAAAGAAAGGAAATTCCTATGCAGGTTGGCTTACCATTTGTGGTCAAGTCCCAAGATGTAATACCCTTGAATTTTTTGAATAGAATTAGTTATGTTAAGTTTAATTATTAAGTATGCTAGTGTAATATTTGTCGTTAATTTTAGTCATTCGAAGATTTTATTGCATTTGTTATATTTAAAATTTGATATTTGGCTTTAAAATACCAAATGATATTTTTGCACCATATTTTCCCCATATTTACAAAACTACCCTTGGGCCTTTTCTTTTTCTTTTCCTTTTCCTTTTTCTTTTCTTTCACGCTTTCTTTCTCTTTCTTTCCTCCTCTCATGCTCAGCTCCCTCGCTCTCTTTCTTTCTCTCAAAAATTTTAATTTTAAGCTTTATTCTCACGAATTTAAGCAAGAATTGAGTTCAATTATCAAGTTTTTCGTCCAAAAACGCCATTAAAGGTTAGTTTGCCCTTTTTCTTAAAATTTCAAAGTTTTAAATTTTAATTTTTGAAATTTTCTTTAAATGTTGAATTTGAGCTTTCTTGAGCTCAGATAATGTTCAATTCAAGTTGTAGAAACAATTTTATAGTGAATCTAAACTTAATTCGAGCTAGAATCGATTTAACAAAGCTTTTACATTTTTCTTTGATTTTCAAATCCATTGTGAAATTGAGTTTAAATTTAGAGAAAATGGTTTAAACTTGTTCTCTAATGATTTTCTATGCTTCATGTATGATTTTCATGATCTGGGAATTGAAAAACAAGTTTTAAAATTGGATTTTGAGTTCGGGGAAGCCGAAACTCGAAGTCTTAGATCCCTAGATTTTTCCAATTCAGTAGGACAAAGTTGATCTTCGACATGCCAGATTCATGAGTTCGGCAGGCCTGATTTATGTCATCAGCAGATCAGACTCAAGCCAGTTTAGTAGGCCGGTTTTGAAGTTCAGTAGGTCGAACTATGCAGGTTTGGCTGGCCGAACCAGGATGTTCAGCAAGCTGACTATGGACTTGAAAAATTGTATTTTTCTTTCGATTTTTAAGGTTTAATGATTCCGAAATATTTCAAAAAAGATTATGATTTTGTGTTAGGATTATTTTGAGTCAAAAGGCATACTAATAATTAAACTGACATAACAATATTTGTTAAATATGATTTCTGATTTTAAATGCAGTTTTCAAGATTTTGAATGTATATGGAGCATACGTTGAATTTTATTTAGAACTTACATTATTGGAATTTCAAATAAGGTAGAATATTCCTATCCCTTTCTCTGGCAGCCCCTTTTAAATTGTTTTGGTCAAAGTTTATTTCTTAAATGTTTCCTTTTTAAGAATGATATTGAATTTTGATATTTCTTACAGATTTCAAAAACCTGTACAGTGATGCTTTATCAAGTTGCTTTCGAGAAAGTGTTTTTATTGATTTGTTAAAGGCTTTGAGATTTATTTCAATTAGAATGATTTATGAACAGTTCTCTGTTTTTTATTGCTATTTTAAAATAACTTGTTTTTAACAAATTATCCTACTGAGCCTTCCACTCATGTTTTTCTTGGTTTTTTTTTATTAAATCCCCTTCGAGGTTTGGAGAGGAAGGATGGACCCAAGATCAAAACCTGGCTCTATGAATAAAAATTGTATTTTCTATGGAACTGTGGTATAATGCATGTACTGTACAACTTGTCTCGATGTCGTTGTCGCTGTCAACGTCAATGTCATTTTCGTCCTTGTGAATCTCACCGCGTCATTTATTTCAAAGACAATGATTTTCAAGGATTTTGTATTAATGATATGACTTGTATTTTATTTACCTACCCACCTTCGTGGTAAGCATCTACGTGATGGTGAATGATAATAAGATCGCAGCCCCACCTTTGTGGCATTCACGTGACGGTGACCGTCGATGATATTTATTTACTTTCTATATATATTTATTTAGTTTTTCTTTATTTACCTCGTTTATTTCATGTTCTTTACCTAAAACTCCTAGGCCCTCTCCCGAGGCGTCACACAAGACACTGTGACCAAGTAAAAGGAGCTCTAGTTGTTGGGTTCATTGCAGTCATAACATATACGGTGCCTCTTTTTCATGCAATCCAGTGTCTTAGATCCCCCTCCCCGTTTAAAATAACTTAGGTCTTCCCAAATCCAACCCAAGAGTTTTCCTGGAAACTTCGCATCAAGCTCACATCATGTTTCGAACAGGATAATGGCATTTCATATAAAAAAAAATGCATTGTTAATTAAAACCTTCTTGGTTAAACTATAGCTATCAACATAAAATGACATCTTCTCTTGTATTCCACAACTTATTGAGCTATGTAGTATGTATGACACCGTTTAGTAGAGTGAACTACAGCTTTTAAGTGCATGTCAACACACTCCAGTAATATATTACAATTTTTCTCGTGTGTGTGTTTTCTGTTTTGAGTTTCACACTCAGAAGGAAACGCTCGGTTTTTTTTTTTTTTTTTTCTCTTTTTATAAATTCTCATGTTTGATGAAGCAGGATCGATCATAGACCCTTGAACTCAAGGCTGAAAATTTTTCCAGCTTTTAACTAGCAGCACCTCAATTCAAACCCTTCATTGTAAGGAATCGATCTATGGAGTTATTATTTGTTATATATAAGTATACTTCTTAATTTCAAGTGCTTTCATCACGGGAGTTAACTTAGTTTGCCTTAATGTGCAAATAAAAGTTGAACTAGGAAAGTCTTGAGTTAGATAATGTTCAATCTTCTTGTTAAACCACATAATTGATTTAGTTAGTTAACGGGAAAACCATACGAGTAAATCCAAATCATTCCAGCATAAGGAGGTGAGCGAGTTTCTCATAATAGGCAACAGAGTTGTGGAGGAATTTTTCATGAAAAAGAAAGGACAGGATTTTTCATGCTTCGAAAGTGATTAGCATTCATCCAACATCGTAAGCAAAACATGTCTGTTACATGACATTTGGTACATGGGGTTAGAGTGATTCAAACAATAGAAAAGGTCTAAATTTACAGTTAGTAGAGTAATAAATGAGGCTAGTTTAAACCATGAATGCAATTCTAAACCAGCCAAAACCACTAAAATTCAAACTTTGTCCCTCAAGTTTACATAGTTTAACCCATTTTTTATAGTAAAAACATTCTCATTTTCATTTTTTTCGTAAAACATGGTCTTTCAAATTCTAATTCTTGTTTTAAACTTTATGCAATGTTCTATTCTTATTTTAGACCTTTACATTTTAAACGCTAGTTAAAAACTACCGTTTAAATCACAAAGTTTAAAACCATAGTTCAAACCATAAAATTCTAAACCACGTAATTCCAAACCCACACACCAAACAAACCCTTCTAAATGATTGGTGAAAAACAAGGCTCATCTCCATCAAGTTACGAATTTCCAAAACAACATGATATAGTGCAAGCCCAAAACATGTTGCAAGTTACCAAAACCAACAGAAATCAAAACTGTAGCAAAATATGTAACACTTTCATTGAAGACTAGTGGAATTGAGAAACTGAAATCCTATAGACCCTTCAAACAAATCGGCTAATTCCGACATTTTAATTTCCTTGTGTCATCATTAGTCGTTTTCAACTGAGTGAAAACTGTAGAGTACCTGTGACTGCGGATGACTGAAATCAGAAGATATGTATTTACCGCTAAGAATAAGATGCTGGCCTCTAGAAAGACGTTCTTTCCCTCGAACTCGAGCAAATAGCCCCACATCAACCAGTGAAGTCGAGCTCCTACCCACAAGATTATGCACGATAGGCCTTTCCAATTAAGTTTCATATTGCTCCATGGCAGCACCAGAGGCAAAAGGCAAAAGAACCACACAAAGTATTGTTCTGTAATCACCTGTCATTGATGCACTAAGTTATTCCAAACACACATTTTTCAATGCAAGGTTAAGTCCAATGGAAATGAGGAGTTGTTTCAAGTTTTGATTAATCCTAACCATTTGCTGAACCTGAAGCGATTTGATTAAATTGAAAAAGAGGATAATCAGCGATGATTAGACAAACCATGTTAAACGCCACAAATGCCACTGTCTGCACAAAGACGCAGAATGGAAGGTCTTGAGCAAAACTCAAAATAAAAACAAACTGAACTATAAACTGAGGCAAAAATGAGATAAGTTTCTCCACTGCCAAGAGTTTGCGCTCGTATTGCAGGTAGATGTGGTAAAAATAAACGGAAAAGTTGTGTCTTGGATCTGTACGGGAGAGATAATATAGCAGGGCCTCAAACAGGAAATTCCACCCATATAAACAGTAGAAAAAGGCGGTGCCAAACAAGAATACGGCCCCTGAAATTAAGCCAAAAAGTATTCTATCCCTTGTTAGTACACATCTCATAAGGAACCATGGATGGAACACATGAGCTATTCTGATAATCCACGATCTCTGAGATGAACTTTGTTGCACAATATGACTCCATTTGTGAAGAGCAGGCCGACGACCAGATCGGAACACTTACGGATCAAGAATCAAAAGAATGGAAGTGCATAGATAATAGGGTAGATTCTAAAGTGGACAAGGAACCCGTACAAAATGCTGCTTGTAAAACACGTCCTGTTGAGAAAGGAAAGAAAATAATATGAAGTTAGACGCACATTGGTGAAAGATAATATAAAAATTGCTGATTCAATTTGTGCTGTTTTAAAGAACTTGCTAACGCCCAAAGGACACAAAGGGAACTCTTTCCTTAATCAGAGTAAATATTGCAACAAGAAAAAGATGACATCTCATTTCTTCCTTGTCAAAAATATAAGAAGAAAACAATCTCTATTGTCAACGAATACTACAAAGAATTGCATATGAATTATAACATCAAAACATTACATAAATATCAAAATATAGTTTTTCTTCAGAGCATTCCATTTTTGTAAGATCAACAGATGCCAATTAATGATTCTCTGACATCAGCTATAAAAGATGGATAATTCACTAGTAAATGACTAAATACAACTATTGAAAACCTCAAGGAATTCTCAAAGGTAATAATATGATTTCTGAAGCTACAATTCATGAGGAACGGCTGAATAGATCCTTAATACAAGAGAATGCAGACAAACTAGGAGATAGAAAGACTATTGAAGAAAGTGTCCAATATACAAAAATAATTTTAAAAAAAAGTCAGATTCAGTGCAATAAAGCAAAAGTGGCACCGTTCATTAGACATAAAAAGATCCAAAGAACCACGGCACAAACAATTGGCTCACAGTTCCCTCGTGTCCCAATAGTAAAGATGAAAGGATTGAAGCCAACAAATCACAGAGAGAACACGAGTTTTCAGGAACCTACGAAGCTTCAAAAGAGTATGAATGAAGAAACCCACAAGCAAATCTGCAATTTTTTGCAAAACAAACGAAATTTGGCAAAATTTGAAAAAAGAGCCAAAAAAAATTTTAAATTAAGGAAATGAATTTTTTTTTTTTAACTAAAAAACACGTTCTTCTAAGCTGGTAAACTGTTTCAATTTTTTTCAGAAAGATAAGAAAAAAAAACTGTAATAAGGTAAGGTATTTATATAGATGAAAAAAAAAAAACTGAAACCATATTCATGCTTAAAATATTTGTTTTTTAGTGTCCAAAATTGAAAAAAAAAAAATTATTGACTCAAAAAAAATTTCACAAAATGTTAGTTTTAAAGTTCTTCACGAAATTTCATGAGAAAAAAAAAAGTACCCTCTCTTTTTCCTTCTTAGATGATGAAATTTTTTCCACAGTACCTGAAGCAGAGAAGAATAATTTGCCCCACGAGCGATGAATAAAGATACTGGGAATCAGCGAAAATGCAAGCAAAGGCGAGTACCTATATGCGGATCTTTGAAAGGCAGAATACTTAGGAATCAACGTCTGTGTACCTAACCTCCATGTGGGTGTCTTGCCATTCCCCGTATAAGATCAGAATGAACCTGAAGATTGCTGAGAGAATGATGATGCCACTGAAACGTGTAAATGCCATTGAAACAGAAGAGAAGAGAGAAATAATGGACCGGTACGCCTAAGCTCTTAGCCAATTAATTTGCTTGTTCCATAAAACACAAAGATAAGGAGAAGAAAACTGAATCCCCCATTATCCAAAACTTGAATCTCTGAGCAATAATCCAAGTGAAGAACGTTAGAGCCAGTAATTTCAAACACGACAAGATAACATAGTTTTTAATTTATTTATTATGGTTGTTGATGCTTACTGTGTTCCGGTGTCTTACCAACACCACGTGCGGCGGTGCACGGTGCTTTACTGTTCGCCTCTGCCTGATCCGATTGACCTGCAACAAGAGGACGGACACCTCGGAGGCGTAAGGTGGTCAGTAAACAAATCAGGGCTCTCCGATGCTCAAGGCAGGGTTTGCTTGGCAAAGGTCAAAAGCTGGAACTGGCTCGGTGGGAAGCAGCCCCCTCTACGCAATTAATGTGTCCTATTTATAGGCTACTACTTGGACTGGTTGTTAGGTGGGTTTTGCCCACAACCCGAGTATTATATTATGGCCTGTCAGGTTGTCAGCGACAAGTGTCACGTCCCTCCGCCGATAGATCATCTCCCATTCAACAATGAATTGTGTGTCATTTGTTGAGCAATAATGGTGTATGGCAGGCTGCTTTAGCATGGCGGTAGTTCGACCCGAGCTAGTAGTGGGTCCGAGGAGGCAGTATGGTGTGCCACAGCCCGAGGGCCCTGAGAAGGGTTGGTCGTCGGCTCCCTATATCTTTGCCAAGCTGTTGGGCCAACCATTTGGAAATTGGCTCTCTGGCGGTGGCGTTGAGCTCACCCTCAACAGTAGCCCCCCAGTTCACCTGGTTGGTGTCCGGTCGGGTGAACTATGCTAAGCGGGTGAGGTCTGCTCAAGAAAGAACACCAAAAGGCGTCTCGAGTCGATGGGAGACGAAGGGCCGTAGTGATTTTCAGGGACATGTGTCGCTCTGCAATCGACTGCGCCGCCTATCAGGCATAATGATCGCGCCTCTTCGTCTTTTGTGCCCAGATTTCTCGCGTGAAATAACCATAAATAGACCTTCTCCCTCCATCCTTTGCACATGCAATTGAGGCAATACTTTGCTCCTGAATTTCGACTGCTGAGCTATTCTCTGTAACCCGAGAGCTTTTCGTTCCCGAGCACTCTTTAGCCGAACAAGTAATTTTCGAGGAGTTCGAGAATGAATGATTTGTTAGATTCTTAGAATGTTAATATTTCTTGGTCTGAAAGCAGTTCCAAGACCACATCGCCTAGACGGGAAGGCGCTGGCTGGCTCGCTCAAATATTGTGGCTCGACTTCCAGACTATCCCTGAGCAGGAGTTTCTCAACTTGCTAAACGAAAAACACATGGTGAGGCCGTGTAGGGGCGAGGACCTATACATTGAAGCAGCAACTGCCGGCTCCTCCCAAGTTACTGCCCAGAAGAGGGCTGAACTGGGCGGTGCATTCGAATTTTTGAGCACATCTGGGTGGCATTTCGGCGCCTCTACCATAGTTGCGGGTAGAGTTACCATCGAGATCTCTGACAAGGAATGGCAGGCCGAGGAGGTAGAACTGGTCAAAAGCCCCCTAAAGGGCAAGAGGGTTAGGGTCACCCGTGTCCACGGGGTTACAACTTACGAGATCAGTCGGCTAGGGCAGACTTCAACAGCAGCTTACACCAGTGAGATGACAGAATCTCGGCTAGAGGACCTCCGTGTCGAGTTTGACATTCTCGACGATGTCGTCCTCATCTCACTCGAGGAGAATGACTCCTATTTGACTCCACCGGAGGGGTTTATCACGTTGTACGCGGAGTTCTTTCGCTCCTGGTTGTGCCTGCCTTTTCATCCCTTTCTCCACCGGGCACTCAACGACCTCAGCGTGTGCCCGGCTCAGTTAAACCCGACAGTTACAGGTCGCTGATTAGGATGTACATTCTATAGAGGTACTACCGGCCTACCGAGATGCCCTAGGAGGCGTTTAAACAAGTATAAAAAATAAAGAAGCTTCCCCGACAGTCTGGCTGGTATTATTTCACCGGCTTCAGGAAGGACTTCATCTTGGGCAACCCCGACTCGGACAAGCTTTAGAAATATGAGTGGTTCTAAGTCAGGGGCAATTATTTAGCCTGGGCCGGTGACGTCGTCCCTGAGGATCAGCGTGTCCCGAGGACTTTCAAGTAGGGGCACATTTGGAGCAAGCGGCCATAGGCCCCATGCAACGTCATCAGGGCGGTCGAGGACCTATTTGAAAAATCAGAGGCGTAGAGGCAACAAACCTTTCTTCTCAACAAGGAGATCCTCTCCTTCTGTGGTTGGTTTGGGGGAACTAACAGAATAAATCCCCCACATAACCTTCAGCTTGTTCGGTCCGCCGAGTAGGTCACTACCGCCAAGCCGGGCGCCGTCGACATCCTGGGGCCCAACACTTCCAGATCCGAGCGACCGACGAAGGAGCCACCATCGTCCGATTTTGAGAGCTTCTTAGGTGGCCCCTTCAATGCGGGGCCACCAGTTGCAGACGAGGATCTTGAGGACGTGATCAGGCTCCTTATCAGTTGTGTCCACTCTAGATAAGAGGTTGGTCCCGAGCTTTATTGTCTTGCTTTTGGCACTTTCTGACCTAGTTTTGACTACTTATTATTTTATTGACGTAGAGATGTCTTCCAGGCCTGCGCCCAACACCTCGGATGAAAGGCGTGCCTTGATGGACCGCCTCCACGCAAAGAAGGGCAAGGCCGTGGTGGTTGGAAAGAAACGTAAGTGGACCCCCCCCCGACCAGAGCGCCCATTGCGTCCCGAGCACCAACCCACAACAGTCCAAGAACTAACGCCCGAACCGATGAGGACCAGGGCCTCTTCAAGTGCCAGCACTGAGGCTGACATGACCTCGCCACCTACCCCAAGAAGGTGCACCGAATACCGAAAACACATCCTTGAGCACCTCCGGGATACCGTTCCTCAGGAGGACTTCTTAGTGAACCTCTAGGGAGAGAATTTCCAGGCGCTGTCCAACGCGACCTTTCGATCAATCACCCTAGTAAACGCCTCGTCTTATAATCTGTTCCTGTCGCCTCTTATTGCTTGCTAAACGATTCCATTTTCCCAAGCAAGTGCCTATGCTCACATGGCCTATGCCACGGGGATGAAGGAGGCCCACCTCGAGAAAGAGAGGCACAAGAAGACCTTCCTTATGTTTTGGGAGGTCGAGAAGGAGCTCGGTGATAAGAACATCGAGCTAGATCAAATCAAGGCTTCAATGTCCCGAGCTGAGGAGGAGGCGAGGAAGGCGAAGCAGGAGGTTGATTGAGCGAAGGCAGAGGCTAAGGAGGTGAGAAGGTTTGTAGAGCTGGTCAAGGGTCAGCTCGAAGCTTCTTAGGCGAAGAACCGCCACTTTCTGGAAGAGCTCCCTGACTAGCTTGCGCAAGCCATGGAGGAGTTCAAGGAGTCTGCAGAGTATGCGAACCTTTGCTACTTTGACATGGCAGACCTAAAGGAGCACCTGATCAAGCAACGTCCCGAGGCAGCAGGCTTTGACTGGTCAACATTAATAGTTGAGCCTAGGCAGGGGGCAACCCAGCAGGCATCTGAGGAGATCGTTGAAGTGGACGGCGACAATGATGGGGACGAGCAGGGCATCGACGGCGGCCACGAGGACAATGCTGGGGACAATGCCCAAGCTTAATTGTCTTGTTCTTTGTTTTTTGTTTTGTATCCGGGCTCAGGAGGTGCCCGGTTAGTTGTACCTCCCTACAGCTTTATGAATTAATGAAATTTTCTTTTCCAAGGTGTTGCTCCTCGGTTTTTGAAATTGTTCTTCAAAGTGCACTTATTCTCGGATAAGTAAAATGTACATATTCATTAGGTGGGGAGTTCCTCGGGAATGTAGGCACCTCGACTTAGGGTTGATTGGTAAATTTGGATCAAGTTAGGTGCTTCTCGAAAAGAGCTTTCCAATACTTGTTCTCTGATTCTCTTTCAACCCCATTTCTATCAACTTGTAATCCTGACGATCACCCGAGTTAATCCAAGCACGTTGTCGTGATCCGATTGGATCACCTATTTCTCGGTTAGGCAGAGCATAGTAGCATGTGATAACCCTTGCCCTATTGCCCCCTAGACTTGTTTAAGTTGTTGGAAACTTGCACAAGTCTAATGGTGGTCGGGACATTATCCTACTAGGCTGACTTTTTACGGGCAGCCTGCACGATGGTGGACGAGATCGACTGATTTTGAATCAGCTCCCCACCGTAATTGGTGGATAGGATAGTCTTTTGTCTTCAGGAATTGTGATCGATCCCCCAAGCTGGAGTTGAAGTAACCCTGTTCGGGATTTGTTATTCCTTAAACACATATTGCTCAATGAAACTGTGTAGGAATTTACATTTCATTGATATATCGTATTTACATTCCAGTCCTATTCAATAGGTCTAGTTACAAAAGAACATAGCCAGAGGTCAAAAAATGTTTCTGGCTAGGTTTAACAAAAGAATCTTTTCAGTAACTCAGCATTCCAAGGGTGGCCGAGCAAATTGCTGTCAATGTCGGACAGTCTATATGTTCTTGGTCGTACAATGCCTAAGATCCTACAAGGTCCTTCCCATTTTGGTCTGAACGCTCCCACCCTAGGTTAGGGAACCATGACTTTCTTCAGTACCAAGTCTCCAACTTTAAAGCTCCTCGGTCAGACTCGTCTATTATAATACCGAGCAACGACTTGATTCTGGGCTGCATTATGAATGACAACCTGGTTTCTTCTCTCCTCAAGCAGGTCAAGCTCAGACATCATGGCCTCGATATTTTGATTTTCCTTGAACTGCTTAATTTGGTAGCCCGGTAGTCTGACTTCGGCAGGAATAATGGCTTCTGCTCCGTACACGAGTGAGAATAGTGTTTCTCTAGTAGAGGTTCATGCAGTTGTTTGATATGCCCAGAGCACTTTCGGGAGCTCGTCAATCCATGCTCCCTTAAGGCCTTCGAGCTTCTTCTTCAAGTTGCCCTTGATTATCTTATTTACCGCTTCGACTTGCCCATTGCTCTAGGGATAGCTTGGGGAAGAAAAAACTTTCCTAATACCGAGCTACTTGCAGAGGCGGAGTAGACTTGCCACTTCAAATTGTTTGACGTTGTCAGTTACGATGGTGTGTGGAATTCTAAACCGACAAATAATGTTCTTCCACACGAAGCTGGAACATTTTGCCTTGGTCATGTTAGTGCACGGCTTCACCTCAACCCACTTAGTCAGGCAATCTATGGCCACGATGCAATATTTAAACTGAGATCGGGCCGACGAAAGGGGTCCTATCAAGTCAATGGCCCACTTCGCGAAAGGTCACGGTGAAGTCACCGAGGTGAGGGGCTCGGCATGGTGCGCGGGCAACCTTACAAACTGCTAGCACTTAATGCATTTTCACGCATATTCCTTGTAATCTTGCTCCATGGTCGGCCAATAGTAGCCCTATCAAAGGCATTTTTGGGCCAGAGATCATCCTCCGGTATGATTTCTACGGATGCCTTCTTAGATCTCCTTCATCACATATTGAGCCTCGTCTGGCCCTACACATCTGAGGCATGGGGTCATATAGCCACGTCGGTACAATTTTCCACCGATCATTGAATACCGGGCTAAGCTATTGTGGATCTAACGTGCTTCTTCTTTATTGTCGGGCAATTCGGCTGTGGTCAGGTATCGAAAGATCAGTTCCATCCATGCAACTCCATGTTGTTCGGCTATACTTGATACCGCTCCAACAATACTTGGCTCGGGTAGCCTCTCAATAGGTGTCGAAGTCAGGTCATCACCACCTAGCCTTGATGCCAGCCGAGCAAGGGCATTGGCTTCGGAGTTCTCAGACTTGGGAATTTGCTTGAACTCATAGGATCTGAATCTCTTGAGCAGCAACTTGACTTCTTTTAAATACGAGGCCATTGACTCCGTCCGAGCTTGGAAAACTCCAGTGACTTGTTGGACAACCAGCATCAAGTCACTATAGACAGCAATACGATTGATGCCCAGTTCTCTAGCAATCCGAAGTCTAGCCAAGAGTGCTTCGTACTCCGCTTTGTTATTCGAAGCTTTGAAGTCAAACTTGAGCACGTATGGTATCTTGTGCCCACCCAGGCTTACCAACAGTAGTCCGGCTCCTGATCCGTCTACGTAAGATGATCCGTCTATGAAGAGTTTCTATTCTTACTTTAGCACAGGCTAGGAATCGCTACAGCTAGGAACATCGCTTTCAACTTCGGGTGCTTTCTCGGCCAAAGGAGTGCCTTGCTCGGCATCCATGAATTCAGCAATAAAATCGACCAGGGCTGAGCCTTGATTGCCGTTCTCACCACAAAATAAACATCATATTGGCCGAGCTCAACCGACCACTTAACCATTCGACCTGATATCTCTGGACTTTGAAGAACTTACAGGAGCAGGAACTTGGTCGGTACTTTTATCGTGTGGCCTTGATAATAGGGTTGCAACGTCTGAGCAGAGGTGACCAGGGCAAAAGCCAACTTCTCGAGTAGGAAGTACCTCTCCTTGGCACCTTGGAACCCATGGCTAGTGTAGTAGACTGGGAGTTAGGCTCCCTCTTCTTCCTGGACCAGAACCAAGCTTACGGCCTTCTTGAAAACAGCTAGGTAGGTGGTTAGCATTTCCCCTGGCAAAGGTTTGGATAGGAGCAGGGGTGTGGCCAGGTACTTTTTGAGGTTCTAGATTGCTTCCTCACACTCCCTGCTCCACTTAAACCTCCCCTTAAGTGCCTTGAAAAAAGGATAGCACTTGTCGGTAGCCTAGGAGACAAATCTAGACAGAGTTACCACCATGTCAATTAGTTTCTACACTTCCTTCACGGTCCTAGGTGAGTGCATGTCGATAACTGCCTAGGCTTTTGCAGGGTTGACCTCAATACCCCATCGGTTAACCAAGAATCCGAGGAACTTGCCTGAGCCCACTCCAAACGTGCACTTTGTCTGGTTGAGTTTCATCCCATACTCCCGGAGTATGTCGAAGCTTGCCCGGAGGTCCACCATGTGATCCCTTGCTCGGACAGACTTGACCAACATATCATCCACGTAGACCTCCATTGTTTTGCCAATTAGCTTGGCAAACATCTTATTGACGAGCCGCTAGTAGGTCGCCCTAGCGTTTTTTAGCCCGAAGGGCATTACCATATAGCAGTAAAGCCCCTAGTCGGTGACAAAAGCCATTTTCATCTGGTCTTTCTTGGCCATCCGGATCTAATTATACCCAGAGTATGCATCCATGAAGCTCAGCAACTTGTGCCCGACTATCGCGTCTACAAGCTGATCTATCCGGGGTAGTGGGAAGCAATCTTTTGGACACGTCTTGTTCAGGTCGGTATAATCTATGTAGACCGCCACTTCCCACTGGCCTTCTTGACGAGCACAACATTAGCTAACCACTCTGGATATTTAACTTCTCAGACAAATCCGGCCTTGAGGAGTTTCTAAACTTCTTCGTTTATCACGGCGTATCTCTCTAGATTAAAGGCCCTTCTCTTCTGTATTATCGGCTTGTGGCTGGGCTGCACATTGAGGCAATGATAGATCACGTTTGGGTCTATGCTAGGCATGTCCTCATGTGACCACTCGAATACGTCTTGGTACTCGATAAGTAGCTTCTCCAGGTCGGTCCGGATCTCAGCTGGCAGCTACGATTCGAGTTGGACTATGCACTCGGGATGTTCTGTGTCCAAGTTGAATGGCACTAAGTCCTCCACAAGAGTTGCTCTTACCTCTTCCTCGGGAAGTCGGGGGTCGAGGTCGGCCAGCATTCGAGACTACAGATCCATTGGAAGCTCTACTTCATCGGCCATGCAGATAGCCAAGATGTTCAGTTGAGCGCTTGTTGCATGGATGGCGTTCTCATAGCAAGCTCGGGAATCCTTCTAGGACGACCGGATGACTCCAACCCCATTATCCATGGGGAATTTCATTGCCAGGTGGTATGTAGACACTATGGCCTTCAGCGCGTTTAGGGTTGGTCAACCAAGGATAATAATGTACTGGGAGGGTTCATCAACGACGAGGAAGTTGACGACCTGAGTGACTCGAGCAGCTCCCTCTCTAAACGTTACTGATAATGCAACCTTTTCAACTGCTCGGACACATTCACCGGTGAAGCCATGTAACAGGGTCCAGACCGGGACGACTGTAACATTACCGATCTTCATCTTGTCATAAACTTGTTTAAAAAGATGTCGGCCAGGTTGCCATTATCAACGAGCACTCGCCACACAATGTTATTGGCAACGTGCAGCTCACAGATGAGGGCATCGTTGTGTGGGTGGATGAGCTTATTGACCTCCTCTTTAGTAAATGTACTGGGAGTGTCTTGTTGGCAGCAAATCTTGCTTGCAGGCTCGGACATGTTGATAAACTCACCGCATTCCACCAGCTAAGCTTCTCAGATGTAGGTTCACTGACTACTCAAGGTGTCCCCGGTAACAGGCCCGTCGAAGATCGTGTGAAGGATGTTCGGGGGTTCCGGGGCGTTCCCACCATCATAACATCGGCGGTCTTGATCGTCTCAGCTCGACGACCTGTTTCTGTCAGTATTGGTAACCGGTGTTATAACCCGTTCCATGAACTCCTTTATATGTCCTCTTTGGACCAGCCTCTAGATCTGGTCCTTTAACTATATACATTCTCGGGTAATGTGTCCTACGTCCTTATGGAACTCACAGTATTTTGTCTGATCCCGCTTCACCTATTGCCCTTGAGCTTAGGCAGGGGTACTGACAAATTTTTCCCGCTCACCTAGGCATATACCTCGTCAATTGTCATTACTAGGGGGTGTAGCTTTGGAATTCTCTAGTCGAAGTTTTCAGCTTCTCGGCCTTCTCCTTTTTTGGCTTCTTATTATGCTCGGTGCCCTCCTGCTCGGGAGCCTTTTGCTTCTTATTCTTCTTTGTGCCACTTGAGCCGGCCTCCTCTCTACGGCTCTTCATATATTCTACTGCGTCAGTATACCTCTGGGTATAGCCGAGCATCTGTGAAAACGTGCTCGATTGTTCGAATGCTAGGGACCAAGTAAGCTTCTCGTCTCCAAGGGCCCCTACGAAAATGTGTTTAAGGGTCTCATCTTCGACGTGCTTGACCTCAAGTGCTGCTCGGGTGAACTTGTTTATGTAGTATCGAACGTTGCCATCCCTTTGCTTGATAGCATACAAGTATGTAATTTCTTTTTTACTAGTCTTTGTGGTCAAGAATGCCGCTGAGAAGGCATCGACGAGCTGTCAAAAAGAAGTGATGGACGCCGACTCAAGCCGTCTAAACCATTTTTGAGCCAAGCCCGTGAGGGTCAACGAAAAATCTTTGCACATAGTTGCGTCGCTGGCGTTCTAGAGAAGCATATGTCCTCGAAATAGCTCGACATGCTCGTCGACATCCGTGGTCCCATCATAAGCCCTGATTTGTGGGACCTTGAACTTCGGCGGCATAGGGGCTCGCATTATTATGTCGGGAATGGAGGATCCAGGGCTCCCACGTCCTCCAAGCCAAACTAGTTATTGCAAATTTCGTCGATTTGGCGCTGTAGGTCCCGGAGCTAACGACTGTTTGTATCCTCAGGCAGTTCGACCCTATAGGGTGCTCCGCCCTCAGCTCAATCGCCAACTTTAGGTTCCCGTCCTCGTTGTACCCCTTGGTGCCCAAGCCTATAAAAAATAGAGGCCTGAGAACCTTGGGGTGATGGTGCCCGCGGCACCTGCAGGCTGACTCGGCTTTCCTGAACAAGCCTATTATTGGTCGAGATATCGTGCATGGAGCCTCAGGTCCGTCCGAAGTCTTCTTCGTCAATGAGGTTGATCTCCCATCCTGTTCGACCTCCACCCTGGTCAGCCAGGGCTAGAGGAAGGAGGCCGTGTATAGCTTGGTGTTGTGCCTGCTGTGTAAGCTATTGGGTGAGTATCCGGACAGCGTTAGTAAGTTCCCAGATTAGGTCTTACGTGACCGGGTCTAGCGCCTGCTTGGCTCGTGCCGTACTTCCTTGCCCACCAGATCGGGACCCCACAGCTCGTGGGTGGCCCCTTGGTCTGCCAGTGTTCTAATGCCGGTTCTGATGATCTCCTAACCCTTCATGTCGGGCAGCATCATCCCAGGCGTTCCTTCGGGTTACCATTGTGAACCGAGAAATGGGTGTGCTTGGTATTTTAATTGAAAGGCGCAAGGCACTCTCCTTCTAGTGCCAAAATGTTGATGCTTACCATGTTCTAGCATCGTACCAACACCACATGGTACGGTGCACAGTGCTCTATGCCCCGCTGTTTGCCTCTGCTTGATCCGATTGACCTGCAACAAGAGGAGGGAGACCTCAGAGGCGTAAGGTGGTCAATAAACAAATTAGGGCCCTTCGATGCTCAAGGCAGGGTTTGCTTGGTAGAGGTCGGGAATTGGAACTGGTTCGGTGGGAAACAGCCCCCTCTACTCAATTAATGCATCCTATTTATAGGCCACTACTTGGACCAGGTGTTATGTGGGTTTTGCCCACAACCCGAGTGTTATATTATGGCCTGTCATGTTGCCAGCGACAAGTGTCACATCCCTCCGTCGATGGATCTTCTCCCATTCAACGGTGAGCTGTGTGCCATTTGTTGAGCAATAATGGTGTGTGGCAGGCTGCTTTAGCATGGCGACAGTCCGACCTGAGCTGGTAGTGGGTTCGAGGAGGCAGCCTAGTGTGCTACGGCCCGGGGGGCCTTGAGAAGCACCTCGGACATGAGATTTAGCGTTATCGGGGTCGGTCGCTGGCTCTTTGTATCTTTACCGTGTTGTTGGGCCGACCACCTAGAGATTGGCTCTCCAACGGTGGCGCCGAGCTCACCCTCAACAATGGTTTTATGCTTTTGAAACTTTCAGGTTTTAAAAATCCCACATCGAAAAGAAACGAAAGTCTTTCTCTGACGTCTCTATATGAACACTATCACTTTCTTTCCTCTCATGCAATGCCGATGAAGTTATTTATGGCTTTAAAATAATTTTTCTCTGATGTTGGCTAACAAAAAAAATTAAGGAAAAAATACAATTCAAAACATTTAATAATTAAATATTATTATATATACAGTTTAAAATATTTAATAATTAATAATTAAATATTATTGTATATAATAATTAAATATTATTATATGGCAAATTATAGACTAAAAAAATTATATAGTAAGTTTTTTAATTGTGTTAGTTAGTCTTAATTAGATATTGTGTTTTTATTAATTTTTTTATTTTTTTAATTTTTAGTTAATTGAGTCATAATATGCTATATACTGTTGTTATAGTGTTAATTACGCGTGTCATAGATAGTTCGTGTTCGTGTTTGCATTTCTGGCATTTTGTTCGTGTTTAGCCTAATCATGTCATGCTGACTCGAACATGACACCCGACACAATTTTGTTAGCCTTGATTTTGCCAACCCTAAAAAACGTAATGGTGTCAAACATATGGCCGTAAACACATAGCAAAATATGAGGTTTATCGAACAGACAGCAAGAGATCGAGTTACCAGAACAAGAAGAGGTGTTCTGATGACGAGATGGAGGCGGAGAAACCAGCCTACGATTGTGGAACCGCCAGGGATCGCCGAAATTTATGAGGCCAGGTAAAAAGGTGTATTATTGACCCACTTGAGGCAGAAATATGGTCATTTTTTATTTTTTATTTTTTTATTTTTTTTGCACAAATGGAAAACGATAAGGGTCTTAATCGAGACAAGTCAAAAGTACAATTTTGGCATTGGTCAATGGTTAAGTCGGTTCATCTGAAGGTCTAATAGCTCACCTCACATATTCGCCACTCTTTTTACAAAAGTGATGCGTTGATCGCATTCAAAACATTTGACGTAGCAATTACTGGAGTTTTCTTATGTTGCAAAAATAGTCCTTTAGTTACTTAAGCGTTGATTTTTCTAACAGTAGATCATGTGAATAATTACTATATAATAGGATACGTTATAAAGCAAGAAAGCAGACTTTAAAGTTAAAAAAAATAATTAAAAAAAAAAAGTAAAAATACAAAGAAACAGATAATGCCCTCAGTGACGCTGGTTCTCCCTCGACCTCAACAGAGCTACTCTCTTTTGATCTTCAACCTTGCGGCCGACAATCGCTGGCTTTCCTTTTTTTTTTTTTTTTTGCTTGTTCTCTTAAGCATCTAATTAAATTTGTTGTTAGATCTAATTGACCATTGCGTCAAAATTCAAGAACACAAGCTTCATTTGTTGTTTTCCTCTCCCCCACATTTTTGGATTTATGGTCTTTAGTGATATCAATATGTTGAGAGGCTATTGATTTATCAACAACAAGAGTACAAGCTACATCGGTTAAGGAGAATGAGTTAGGCCTGGAGATCTTGGCTTTGTTCACGGGTGAATTTATCAGTGGAAAAAGAGATTACTTTCACTAATACACACGAGGAAGAAAAGGATAAAAACAAAATCTTTACCTCAAAGAGAAGAAATTACAAGATACCTTTCGAGTTCCTTGCATCCATCTTTAATAAGAAGAAAACAAAAATTGATTGGTGCAAAATTCACCGACTGGAAATGAAATCTCAACCTAGCGCTTACTATCAAAAAATGCTTTTGTGCTTTCTCAAAAGTTTGCAAAGGACCCTAAAGCAAATGCCTTCTGGTGTTGAGCGATGAGGATGACAAATAGGTATACTCCAATGAAGTGGTGTGATACTATATTTTACAGTTTTTATCGTCAGATTTTTATCATAGCATTGAGGGAATAGCTACAGCATTAGAAATGCTGGAATCTCTTGAGAGCACTATAACGGGAGTGATTGCATTGAAGCAAGAAAAAAAAATGGCTGATGTTGTTTGAAACTACAAAATATTGCGTGAAACAAAGGTTAAAGACCATGTGATTATTTCACAGGTATAATAAATGGGCAGTTTTTCATGTCTTATATTAGCAGCCCTCCCTAAACACTTCTAAGAGTTCAAGACTAGCTTCATACTAAACAACTACACACTTGTAAGAGTCTTGTGAAGATTTGACATATTAGCGATGAAAAAAATTGAAAGCAAAAATGAAGCTGACGGGAAGGTGAAATCTGAAAGTAAAATAGTGTTTATATTGCTACAAAGGTCGTTATCGAAAGAGCAACTTCAAAGAGTTTCTCGGGTTAGTTATGAACACTGAAGGTATAGTACTCTTCTTTGAAACTAGGTTAGTGGAAGAATTTACTTACTTATGGATTATAGATTCCGGTGCTATTAACCGTGTTTGTACTTCTTTACGGGGTTTTAGGAACGAATCATGCTCAGAGTAAGCATAGGGGAAAGGTTTATCTCTTGCAGTGGGAGTCATCAAGCACTATTTTAGAAATACTAAATTTATTTTATTAAAAAATTGTTAACAGGAATTTGATTTTGTTATACTGCTTAAGTTGAACAGTAATGTTCTATTTCTTTAATGAAAAAGTTTACGTTTATGAGAATAACAATTTTATATGTTTTGGTAAAATAGAGGTATATCTTCTTATTCTTTGTAATACCCCGAAGTTGATTAAATGGTATTAGAGTGTAAAATGGTGAATTAGTGTGCCATGATGAGTGTTTTGAACTTAATTTGACTATTTTGTGAAAATTAAGAAACTTTGTGTTAATTTACTCTTTTAGTGATTTTTAATCATTCTAAACTATTTTTAATTGTTGATTTAATTTTCAATAAAGTAATTTGATTTTTGAAAACAGTGTATTGTTGCACACAGTTTTGTACAACTGCTTTTTCTTTTTCTCTATTTATTTTCTCTCTCTCTCTCTTCCTCTCATTTTTCCTCACGTTTGTCTCTCTCTCCTCTCGTATCTCTCTCTCGGTTTTTCTCACACTCTCTCATCCTCTCTCTAAAATTTTTTTGAAACAAAATCCGATTTCAAGCTTCGGGATTGTGGATTGAAGGCTCGGGAACGCGATTCAGCAACCAAAAACTCGATTCAAGCTTCGATTTAAGGTTAGTTTTCAAAATTTCTAAATTTTTTAATTTTTTAAAATTTTCTTGCATTTTGAAATTTTAGAGTTTCTAAGTCTAGAAAAGCTTCGATCTAAGTTAGATAGACTTAGATTAGCTAGAATGTAAACTTCATTTCATCAAAAACGGATTAGAATCAAGATTTT
>CAMOHE010008952.1:0-12634 GCA_946598075.1 Artocarpus hirsutus
AAAAAAAAAAAAAAGGGGAAAGAAAGAAAGAAAGAAAAAAGGAAGGTTTCCGTTTGCTTATATATATATATATATGTATGTGTCGAATCATTAGTGATTCGACAAAACAAAAAAAAAAAAAGAAAAAGAAAGAAAGGGAAAGTTAAAAGTTTATAACCCTGAAAAATATATCCTTTCTCATATGTGTGATATGGTAATTATTTTTATATATTGAAAAGTCAATTAAAAAATAACTAATTGCTCAGTTATAAATAGGAAGAGATAACAGTTATCTCCAGAGTTTTTTGATTCACATAACTTTTGCAAAATACTCAAAGAGAAAAACTGAGAGTTCTTCTCTGAAAAAAAAGGTCTGCTATCTCATGTGTTGAGTACATAACAGATTCAGAAAAGTGTGAGAAAAATTCATTCTTGTAGTTTGACGCCACTCGTCTTTCCATTGGTGTGGAGGCTTGGATTGGAAGATCGTGGTGTCAAAGAGGAAAGCTAGGATATCCTAATAGTCTTCAAAAGGTTTGTAAAATTCCTAAAGCTTTCTATTATTAATTAAAATTATATATCTATCCCGATGAACAAAGTTTTTGAAAAATTTTTGTTTGTCAACAATCCACATCTTCCGCTGCATTTCCTATTTTTTATTCCAACAAAAACTTAAACAAGTTGTTTGACGGGTCGAAAGACGAACTCTATGTTTGGAAGATGAGGAGCTTTATGGAATTCTTCTTCATCAAACTCCACATGTTTTAACATTTTCTTGTGCCTCTCCGTTGCTGATCTGGGGTGACCCCTTGCTACTGATGCCTGTTTTTCAGACTAAAATAGTTGGGCATTTTTTCGAAGAGAAAATTGCGAGTGCATATATTAGGAAACAGAAAAGTCCCAACTCTGCAATCTAAACATGGATTGCTAGAGAGAAATTACCAAATATCCTTTTCCAAGCTCAAAGTGCCAAAATCTCCATTCTGGCATAGCCCCACCAGCAATTTTGACAGAAATGTTGGCCCAACTGCTATGACGAAACTCCACTGTGTCCAAGCCATGTGCCATTCCAGTTCCTATTGCTTTGACATAAGCTTCTTTCAGAGACCAATATCTACAACGACCATAAATCATTTTGGTTAAACATGCTTTCTCTTTTTCCTGTGGAGCTTTCATAACTACATTGCTAGGAGCTAGAATTCGCAAACGTATCTTGGCTACAGTTTGTAACTGCTGCCTCGCTCAGCAGCTTATGCACTGCTTGTTGCCATGAAGGATTCTTTACAAGGGCATTGGCCTTTCGAATTTGGGTTGATAAAAATGAACTCAGATATGCATGGAAACTAAAAGATATCATAACATGCAATGAAAGGAAATTCGAAACCAAAAAAAAAAAAAAAGATTTAGTGTTGCCAAGAAACAAATTCAGGATGCCATTTGCATTTACAAGCCATCATTCATATTCTAATAAGAACATTGGCCCAGTCCCCCACCAAGTAGGACCCATGTGGGGCCCACCTAGTAGGGCGCCCACCCCTATGAGAGGCTAGGCTCTGGTCCAACAGGGCTAAAAAAGAGTTTTTCTTCTAATAATAAGCAAAATGGTGCCACTATCAATTTTTTACCACAACATTCTCAGCTACATACATGCATGCATACATACATAAATACACACACACTTGAAGAACCATCATAACAAGCATAAGAGCTTCAATAAACCATAAGAATCCTACATCTAGCAGGTGTGAGAGTGACTAAAAAGAAACATAATTGTACAAAATTTAGAGATCCACTACTGCCATTGTGGTGTCCTTAAAATCTCACATACAAATTTAGCCATAAATAACTGACAAGTTATCGTAGGCTAGTTATTTATACCTCAAGGTATCTCTTCAATATATATATATATATATATGTATATAAGCTGGATTATTGTTATTGATCAATGATGCTGCCTTTATGGCTAAATTAGAGGAAAGTAGAGACTGGTAATTAACTATAAACCACTAAATCATTTGCTCTCAGATGACAAATTCTCATTGTCAAACCAAAACTCTCTATTTTCCAACCTTTCAAATGCCAAAATATTCTCAAAATTTGACCTGAAAGTAGGATTCTGGCAATTAGGCATAAAACTAGAAGACATGCCTAAAACTACCTTTTGTATTCCAAACCACCATTTCCAATGGATGGTTATGCATTTTGGACTCAAAATAGCCCCATCCCTATTTCAAAAGGCCATGACCAAAATAAACAGCCCAATTCTCTCAAATGCCCTCGTGTTTATTGATGATATCCTGTTGTTCTCACCAGATGTCCAATTCCATCAAACCTCTTGGCTCAATTCATTGAAATTACAGAGGCTCATGGAATAATGCTGTTTGAAAAAAAAGATGATTATTGGGTAGCCTAAAATTGATTTTTTGGGCATGACATTATTCAATGGACAGTATAAGGCCCAACTGCATATAGCCCAAGAACTGTTAAAGTTCCCAGAAAACAATTTTACAAAAACCCAAGTTCAATAGTTTCTTGGCATCATCAATTACCTCAAAGATTTTGTCCTGAGGATCTCAAGGTATGTTAGTCCTCTCACTTAGCTTTTGAAAAAGGACCCTCTAGCATAGTTACGTGAATATACAACAGCTATAAAGATGCTAAAGCAATGCATGCAAGACTTGTCCCCACTTCAGATTCCTTCTCATGGAAAAAGGATTCTCTAGACAAACGCTAGTGACAAACACTGGGGAGCTGTTCTACTCGAAGAAGATGAAGATAAGAAAAGAAGAATTTATGGGTACAAAAATGGTCACTTTAAAGATTCCCAACTGCATCACCATTCTATCTTCAAAGAACTTTTGGCATATGAAAAGCAGTGGAAGTAACAAATTGTTGACAAATAAAAATTTTTTAAAAACTTTGTTCGTTGAAAATGGTTATATAATTTTAATTAATAATAGAAAACTTTGAGAATTTTTACAAACTTTTTAAACACTTATCAATCCTAGCTTTCCTCTTTGATATTATGATCTTCCAAACCAAGCCTCCACACCAATGGAAAGACGAATGTGCATTAAACTGCAAAAATGAATTAACCTCACACTTTTCTAGATCTGCTATGTACTCAATACATGAGATAGCAAACCTTTTTTTTAGAGAAAGAACTCAGTTTTTTCTCTCTGAGTATTGATTGATGATGGATAACTATTATCTCTATCTTTTTATATTTGAGTAGTTAGTTATTCTTAATTAATTTTTAATTTATTTTAAATCTAAAATAACCAGATATATGAGGAAACGATATACTCTATATTCCTTATCCTTTTTTTTCTTTTCTTTCTTTTGAAACTTAAACTAAAACAATTAAATCCATGTGAATCTATACATGTATATATATAACATGTTTTGGTTCAAAACCCAAAAAAAAAAAAAAAAAAAAACTTACGTGTGTGTATATATATATGTAATATAATAACAAAACTTAAACATATATATATATATATATAATGTATATGGCTTACGTAAAACCATAAACAAAACTTACATAAATATATATAATATATATTATTAAATCTTATATATATATATTTAAATTCAAAAATAAATCATATTTATTGAAGAATAGATTTTAAATTAATTAGTGATTCAATTTTATGTCCAAGTAGGAAAAGACAAAATGTGGTTCCACCACACATGTGTCATACTCTAAATTAAAATTATATTTAAATAATTTCATTATTCAAATATTATCAATTAATTAATTTAAAACATATTTAATTAATCTCATTAATTAAATATAATCAATTAATTAATTAACTAATGTTCAGTTAAATGTGATAACATTTATCACATTAAATTATGTGTTTGTAACATTTTTTTATGTCACATTAATAACTCAAGTGTGCAATAATTAATTTAGAATTCAATAACTCCAAATTAAATATGCATTCTATGCATTAAATCCAATACAGTGTTATAGATATGAGTTAGATTCTAAGAACATAATTTATCTCTCCCAAATCTTTCATTTGGAATTGATTGGCATGTCATTTCTTTATATTAGATAATATCCCTACATCATTCCCAATTAGTAGGATATCATCTATATAAAGAACTAAGAAGACCACTTTCTTATCTTTAATGTACTTGTATACACAAGGTTCATCAACATTTTGATTGAACCATAAGACTTGATCACCTCATCAAATCTTAAGTTTCAAGATTTCGAAGCTTGCTTAAGTCCATAAATGGACCTTTGTAACTTGCAAACTGTGGCGTCCGGCCCGGGCGTACTGCCTCAAGCCTCCATAGGACCCACCTTGCGGGGCCCCCGGGCTTATGGCTCTTATTGGTAGACCATCCCCATGCCGCCCACGCATCCGTATTATCCCCTCTAGGGCCCTCTGGCCTCTTAGGGTTTTCTTTCGCGTCCCTCAGGTTCGAACCTTAAACCTAGCTTAAGAGGTTCTTATTTCCTTCTCCAGTGCCAATTGAGCTACCGGACGCCACACAAACTTTTTGCTCTTGACCTCTGACCACAAACCCTTTAGGTTGCACCATATAAATGCTTTTCTCAGGATAACCATTCAAAAAAGCAGTCTTGACATTCATTTACCATATCTCGTAATCAACACATGCACCAATGGATAAAAGAATCCGAATGAATTTAAGCATAGCTACGAGCGAGAAAGTTTCTTTATAGTCAACTCCCTCCTTTAGGGTATAACCCTTTGCCACAAGCCTAGCTTTGAAAGTCTCAACTTTCCTATCTACTCCTCTTTTCTTCTTGTAGATCCATTTGCACCCTATGGGTTTTATCTCTTCGGGTAGATCTACAAGTTCCCAGACTAAATTGGAGTACATGGACTCCATTTCAAGGTTCATAGCCTCCAACTATTTCTCCTTCTTAGAATCTTCCATTGCATGACAATATGTCAATGGATCAACTTCACCATTATCAAAGATAGTAACACGTGCTTCTCCGATTTCCTTGTAGCAAGCAGGTGGTCTCACAACCCTCCCACTACGTCGAGCTGGTATGACATCCTGATCTAGAGATGTGGTCTTCTCATTTTGTCCTTCGACAACGGTTGTTGGTTGCAGTCTGATCTAATTAGAAAGTAACTCTTCAAGTACAACTTTGCTAAGAGGTTTATCCTTTGTCATATAATCATTTTAGACAAAAGTGGCATTTATGGATACAAATACCTTCTTTTCTTGTGGACTATAAAACAAACCTCCTCTCATTCTCTTTGGGTATCCTACAAACAAGCATACTTCACAATGTGGTTCTAGCTTCCTGGTTTTTCCTTTCAGTACATGTGCTGGACATCCTTATATATAGATATGTTGCATACTAGGTTTGCAACCATTTTATAATTCTAAGGGTGTTTTTAGAATAGACTTAGATGAAACTATGCTTAGAAGATATACTGCAATTTGTAGTGCATATCTCCAAAATGAAGTGGGTAATGATGAGCAGTTGAGTATGGATCTCACCATATCAAGCAATGTCCGATTTCTTCTTCTGCATCACCATTTTATTGTGGTATTCTAGGTGTGGTGAGTTGTAATAGAATACCATGTTCCATCAAATAATCCTTGAATTTAAATCAAGGTATCCCCTTCTTCGATTAGATCGAAGAGTATTCACTGACCTTCTTAATTACTTTTTAGCTTCCGTTTGAAATTCTTTGAACTTTCTAAAAGTTTCAAATTTCTTTTGCATTAAGTACATGTATCCATACCTCACATAATCATCTATAAATATGACAAAATATTCATAACCACCACATGCTTGTACATTCAATGAATCATAGATGTTCGAATGTATTAACTCAAGTGGTTCCTTGGTGCTTTCGCCTTTTACAAAGAAAGGACTTTTATTCATTCACCTTCAAGAAAAGATTCACAACTGGTAGAGAACTAACTTTTAATTCTCTTAAAGGACCATCCTTTATTAGTCTTTTAATCTTATCAATGTTAGCATGACCAAATCTAAGGTCCCATAGGTATGTTTCATCATCAGAAGAAATCTTTTTTGCTTCTTGGTTTTTGGTTGTTCAACTTTGAACATTTTGGTATTGAGTAGTGATTTTTCATTGGGCCTTAAAGTGTAAGGCCTATTTTCTAGATGTGCAAAACAAATATCCAAACCATTTCTTGAAATATTCACATAATAATCATTAAAAGAAAATTAAACATTTGTTCAAACAACCTGGAAGCAGAAATCAAATTTCTATGAAATATTAGGAATGAAATAAACATTGTTCAACATTAAAAACTTATTTCTAAAATAAAGTTTTATAACTCCTACTGCTCTTGCTGAAACAACCGCTCTCGTTCCCACTCTTATTGTTTGTTCCTGTTGGCAAGTCCCCTTGAAGAACTAAGCATCTACAAAGAAGAACAAACATGATTAGTTGCCCTTGAATCAACTATCCAAGGTGGAGTATCATCTTCAACTAAACAGGCTTCTAAAATGAGTAAATCTAATTTATCGTTGTTCTTCTTTTCTTTGAGCTCCCGAAGACACGTCTTACAGTATCTCTTCCACTGTCCAACTATGCAACAATGGAAACATTTTTCTTTAGGCTTCCTTTTTGTTGTTGTTGTTGCTCTCGTTCCTCTTAAGTTGTCCTCCATTCGTAGACTTACCACTTCCTTCAATTCTTTTCTACCTCTTCCTATTCTTTCGAGTAGAAGAGAAAGTTTGAGCTTCTTCAACATTTGTATCGTCTTCTTTAGTCTTTTCTTTTGAAATAAACTTGAAGGTTTGCAGCTCATAAAGCAACTTAGTCATGTTATATTTCATCTTGTTCATGAAAAAGTTACTTTTAAACTGAAGGAACACAGGTGAGAAGGTTCAAAAATCATCCCCACTTATGTAGCTTCATCTATCACTGCTATGTTTACCTCGGCCTCATGGAGATAGTTAACCATGCTTAGAACATGTTCTCCAACTAAAACCCCTGCCTTCATTTTGGCATTCATCACAACCTTAATGGCTTTATGGCACGCCTTTTATGAAGGTTTGCCAAACATGTCTTGTAGAAATTGCATTATCTCATAAGCAGTCTCCATTCTTTCATGCTTCATCCTAAGCACGTCAAACATGCCATCTAGAAGGAAGTAGCGGGCCTTGTTATTTGCCTCGATCCAATGGTCATATGCTTCTCGTACATTACAAGAGGCATTGGCAGCAAGCAGTGAAGGACATTCCTCTTTTAGGACAAACTTCTAATTTTTGTAAAATAATACAATATTCATGTTACTCTTCGACGTGACAAAATTATCTCTGATTAGTTTTTCATTTAAGAGAATAGCAACGATTGGATTACACATCGTTGCTGTAATAAATAAATAAATGACATAAATAAAACGGTTGCATAAGCATCATAAATATATATATTTGCAATAGTGAACGTGATGCATGATGCATATGGAAAAACGTGCACAATATTTACTAATTTCATGATTATTTAATTTTAATAAATAAAGTGCCGCCATAAGGTATGTCAAATTATTTATAAATTAAATTGAGACATTTTCAATTAATAAATATATTCAAAATATCTTATATACTCCAAATTTGTTAATAACTATTTAGTTTGGTCAAGATATAATCAACAAGTTAATTATATCCTTATAACTATAACCCACTATTTTAGATTCTAATAACTTAATTCAAAATTGCTACTGTAGGGTAAGTCAATTTTGAAATATATTATAAAATTTTATCTCTTGAAAGCTAACCTTGTTATTGATTTAAATGGACACCCTCCATAGGGAAGATGAAATCCAATCGTCGCGAGGCACCACCAAAATCTGACGGTGTTGTGCTAATAGTGGAGACCACAGGTTATATTGTTGTATTACCTTCTCCCCCTCATTATTTTAAAATGATGTGTTTTATCTTATAAAACATCCTATGTTTCATTATTCCAGTAAATAAACATAATTTTTAATTACTAGGTTATATTTTATGTTAGTAGAATCCCATCTTATTTACACTTAAATAAATTACCAGATTTTCTAAAAATCTAGATTTATTATGAATTGTCTAAGCTACCCAATAGTAAACAATTTAAAATTAGATAACTTAGAAATTAATGTGAATTTTACCAAGTTTTAGCTATTAAAACTAAAATCACATTATTTGGTTGATTAATAAAATAAATTAAAATTCTATAAAACCAACTCAATTAATTTAAGCCCATTAAATTAAATCTAACACATATTAAATCATTTTATAAACAACTTTATAAAAAATAAAATAATATGCAAGTGTATGCATGTCATGCTACAATAACTATAAGTGGGTATTTTCTTAGATAACATGTTATAATGCATAAACATGTTATCATAATCATCATATAAAATAATAACATGAAAACAAAATAAATGATGGATTTTTAACCGGATCCTTTTGGCTAATTAAATTACAATCTATTAAAAATTGAGATAAAAAAATATAGGGGTCTTCTTGTAATTATATATAATTCCCTGCTCTATTGAAGTAGACTTCACCAGGTGAGTTCTAGTGGAAAAACTGTTTGGTAGCGTTTTAAAATTTGTTAGGCCCAAGTTTAAAATCAAGCCCAACAGTCCATTCTGTTAACTTAAGCTAATCAGATGGACTTCATCTTCTTAAACTCATTCTCTAGCGTAAGCAGCTTCATGTGTAGCTGCCTTTGCTCAGACCCGCCGCCTCCTGGTGGAACGCAGACGCCTTTTGTAGCACCGCAGCCATGGCCAACAGGAGAGCCTGACACACGGTGTTTCATAGTGCTCAGCGGAGTGCAGCAATGGAGGCTCCTCCACGGGATAGCATGGCCGAGCCTCCTCCGCGAAAGCTGCAAATGAGTCCAGCTTTTGCCGCGGTGGTGCTCGAGGCCGAACTACCATGGTACCGCAACCCGCGTCTCCTTCACTGCCTCATTTTGTTGCCGTTCGCTTGCTTACCGTGGAAGGCCGTAGCACTTAAGGCCAAGCCGTGAAGCTCGAGGCCAAGCACTGTGGAGCCTCGCGGTGGCTTACGGACGAGCTTTGCCACTTCTCCGTTTATGTCCGAACAACGTGGAGTGATGGGCAGGAAATTTTCCTCTTGAATCGTGGGAAGTTGCAGATGAAGGAAGAGAAAAAAAACTGTTTACGTGAACCCTTTTTTTTTTTTTTAGTAACCACGTAAAGGTACAGGTAAGCATGTGAAGGAATAGTTCTTCTTATTATTATTATTATAAAGGTGTACGTGCACTTAAAAGTGCTTTTTGCTATAACTGCAATGTACATATCCACATGGAGACAATTACGGGTGGGAAAAAAAAAAGGGAAAACAAAGAAAAAAAATAATAGCAATAAATTATAAAAAGTCTGTGCCCTTTTATGGGTTTACATAAATTTGATTTAATCAAATAAAAAATAAAATTATTAATCTAAAAGAATCATATAATTAATGACAAAAAATCTAATTATAAATTAACCATATATTACATGAACAAAAATTACAAAGATACAAAATACCTACAAACATGCATCAAGAACATGATATTATCAAAATAAAATTATGTTAATTAAAATTATATATGCTATAACCCGCTCTAGTGACATTTTTGGAATCAAATATGAAAAGCAGTGAAAGGAATAGATCGTTGACAAACAAAATTTTTTTAAAAACTTTATTTATCGAGAATAGTTATATAATTTTAATTAATAATAGAAAACTTTAAAAATTTTTACAAACCTTTTGAAGGCCTATCAATCTTAGCTTTCCTTTTTGACACCACAATTTTTCAAGCTAAGCCTCCACACCAATGGAAAGACGAGTAGGCGTCAAGCTGCAAGAATGAATTGACCTCACACTTTTCTGGATCTGCTATATACTCAACACGAAATAGCAGACTTTTTTTTATAGAGAAAGAAGTCTCAGTTTTCTCTTTCTAAGAATTCTGTAAAAGTTACGTGAAAGATTGATAATGAGATAACTGTTATCTTTATCTTTTTATATCTGAGCAATTAATTATTCTTAATTAATTTTTAATCTATTTTAAATTTGAAATAACTACCATATCAAATATATGGGAAAAAGATATACTCTATATTTCTTATCCCTTTTTTCTCTTTTTTTTTTGAAACTTAAACTAAAACAATTAAATCCACGTGAATCTATACATGCATATATATAACACGTTTTGGGTCAAAACCAAAAAAAAAAAAAAAAAACTTACATGTATACATATATTATATTTATATATAATGTAATCGTTTACGTAAAACCGTAAACAGAAGTTACGTAAATATAATATATATATTATTAAATCTTATATATAAATATATTTAAATTCAAAAATAAATCATATTTATCTAAGAATAAATTTTAAATCAATTAATAATTCAATTTTGTGTCCAAGTAGGAAAAGACAAAATGTGATCCCACCATACCTTATCATACACAAAATTAAAATTATATTTCCCACCACACATGTATCATACACAAAATTAAAATTATATTTAAATAATCTCATTATTCAAACATTATCAATTAATTAATTTAAAACATATTTAATTAATTTCATTAATTAAATGTAATCAATTAATTAATTAACTAGTGCTTAGTTAAATATGACTACATTTATCACATTACATTATTTGTCACAAAAAAATATTTTTCTGTGTCATATTAATAACTTCAATGTGAAATAATTACTTCAGAATTCAATAACTTCAAATTAAATATGTATAATTCATTCTATGCATTAAATCCAATATAACACTTATAGAGGTGGCATTGGGAATCTATGAACCTATGACCAAAGTTTCAATAAATTTGACAATTAATCAAACTCTAATTAATGTGTCAAATTTATTAGTTTCAGTGGAAACTAAACTCTTAAAATTATAGAAAAATTACTTAAAGAAAATTAGCGAGTAGTCTATTGATATAATCATTATACATAAGTCAGTCATCCATAAATAGTTCATAATAAAAGCTAGGTTTAATTTCCATTCACTTCTCTTATTACATCTTTATTCTTGAGTTTCAATAATTCTCTAATGAATAGTTAATTCATAATCTTATTATGAACGAGGACTTTATTGTTTAAATCACAAATTATCACTCAAGAGAGCTATTTTTTCTAACTTGCATAATGAAGGAATGGATTCCATATCTATATAATATTATTCCCAGCCATTTGTTCTATCATGTTTTCAAGATGCTAAGTTATGATCTGTTTTTAGACAAATCTTACCCTGTAAGTAAAAAAACATAATGTCATAAATAGAAGTCTAATAAATACTCAAGATTAAGACTGTCATATATATGATTATCATAGTGATAAATTTGAATGCTCTATTTACAAGGGATGAGTATTAAAGATTCATAATTTATCTGGTCCAATCCTATATAATCTCATTATATAAAGTATATCCAATCTAATATCTCTACATTAATAACCTGGATAAAACTATTTCATTTTAAACGAGATTGAACCGTGCTTGTAATATTTAATTAAAGATCTCAAACTTTAATTAATTATTACGGACTATTTAGACTATTATCTATAAATTTTATTTCCAAGCATATAACACTTATATGTTAAATTTATAGTAACATAAATAATCATGAAATTTTTTTGATGTTTATAAAAGTATTCATAATACATATAAACAACCAAAAAAATTATAAATGTCACTTTATTTATTTATTTATTAACAATATGTACAATGTCAATGCTTATAGGGCACCAATCATAACAAAAAGTACACAAAGAAGAGTCAAGAAAGTATGTCATCAAAGAGATGTGTAAGGACAAGAATATTAGTTATAGTCACTTGTGTTGGTATAGTAATTTTCTTTTTTATGTGTAATATGTTTGGGTTGTGTTTAGCATAGATCTTAATGCAGGTGGTTCTAATTTATTCCTCTCTTTAGTAAGAATACAATGAAAAAAGAATCAACTCATTTGGATCTCAAATGAAAAAGTTATGATTTTTTTCCTTAAATATAGGAGAGAGAATTTCAGCTCTTACTATACCAAAGATATCCGAGTATCAAAAGTTTAGGGGGAGTCGGAACTCTGAAAACTTTGATTCTTGATACTCAAAAGATTTGGATTTTTGCGGAAACAAACACGTATCTAAATGATTTTTTATACTCAAATCAAAATTTGAGTTTATTGAGTCCAAAAAATACTGTAACACCCCAAAGTTAATTAAATAGTATTAGAATGTTAAATGGTGAATTAGTATGCCATGATGGGTGTTTTAAACTTAATTTGATTATTTTGTGGAAACCTTGTGTTAATTTACTCTTTTGATGATTTTTAATTGTTTTAAATTGTTTTTGATTGTTAATTTAAGTTTCAATGAAACAATTTGATTTGAAAACAGTGTGTGGTTGCACACAGCTTTATGTAACTACTTTTCTCTCTTTTCTTCTATTTATTTCACTTTTTTTCTCTCTCTCTCTCTTCATTTCTCACGCTCACCTCTCTCTCTCTCTCTCGTCTCTCTTGGTTCACTCCCTTCCCCTCTCGTTTTCTCTCTCTAAATTTTGAAACAAAATTCATTTTCAAGCTTCGGGTTAGGAGATTGAAGGCTCGGGAATGAGATTCAACAACGAAAACATCATTTTCAAGCTTCGATTTAAGGTTAG
>CAMOHE010008969.1:0-34765 GCA_946598075.1 Artocarpus hirsutus
TCATAAACATATCATGTTGCAGGTGAGAATATACTTACCTCAATGAGCTTACTTAACCTTACTTTTGTAGGTGACAACGCCGCGGTCTTGATGTGCTCACTTCTCATTATGATCATGTCATACATTCATAAAATGGTAATTAACATTTATTTAATGAATTAATTACTATAACATAGTATCCATAATAACCATTTCATAAAAACATCATACATACATTTTTCATTAACCATAAAACATTAAAACAACATTTTCAACACATTTATATTTTTGACCTCCATGAAATTAAAAGTTAAAAACTTTACATCCATATATAATTTGAGAACCAAAATTGGCAGGAACATAGATAACATATATACCTATCACCATGATTTTTCTTTAGTCATAAAAATCTCATTTAGTATTTTAAACAAGTCACATAACATTCCACATTCAATCTGCCAGCAATAGTTAGGCAGTGAACACTTTTTATCTCAGGTCCAATTTTCACATTTTCATATCATAGAAAAATTCACAAAAATTATTACATGTTATATACACACAAAACTATAACATATTCAAAAATCACCATTAAATAAATTCCTAACACCTCAAACCATGCATTGGAAGGCAAAGACCAAAAATACACTCTATGTGCAAAACAGTGAGTTACATGTAATTATTATTTCCCAATAATTAAAATAAAATTATAATGACCCTAAAATTCACATGATCACATATTAACATATAAATACAGTGGTACAAAAATTCTCATCACTATATAGCATCATGTATTTATATAAAAACATCACATAACAAAAAGCTCACAATTTTACAATTTAAGCAGTCACATAACCTTTGCTTATTAAAAATTCTATAACACATGAAATACTCATCAAATCATTACCAAACTTTCCAGCCCATAATTTAAAATATATATAAGCATGTACACCAATTTTTGTGCAATAAAACATTCATTTGCATTAAAAATAATACCCATACATTTGTGCAACATAAACAGTCAGCAACAATTTACTGTGAGTGGTGGAGAGAAGAAAATTCATAACTTTTTATAGAAAATTCAAATTAACATGAAACTTGAAGAAATATCTTATAACACATGCATAAATAAATATTAAAAATTCAGAGCAAAATAAAATTCGTAAAGAAAGATATGGCAGTCACATTACAGGAGGAAAAATATGCTTAAAAATTATCGAAATTGAGTTCATACCTTAGAATGATTTCTTCTTAAAACTCCTTGAATTATCTCCAAAGAAATTTTGATATTTTAACAAAGGATTGCAGGGGAAATTTGAGAGGAAGAAGAAGAAAGAAACGTGATAGGAAGAGAGAGAATGAGAGAAAAATCGGGAGAGAGAGAGAGAGCGTTTGTGTGAAATGAAAACTTATCCATTAATTCAAATTAATCAAAAGTCAATTGCTTCATTACCAAAATTAAACAAATCATCCCATAATTATGTTAATTATTCAAATTAAATTATCCTTATCACAAATTCAACCTTATCACAATTTTTGTGAAATTTTTGCTGACTGTTTGTCAGCTGTCATCGGCCTGCTGATCTCTATCTTCGGCCTGTCGATCTCTGAAGTCCGGCCTACCGATGATATACCATCGGCTTGTCGTTCTGAGGAAATCATTTCGGCCTGTCGAACTGAATGGTTCGGCCTGCCGATCTGCCTTAATACTCAAAAATCATTCATAACATTTAATTATCAATAAAATATGATTAAACATATAACATTAATGACATGAACATTTGAGCACATCAATTTCACGTGAGCGTCACCTATCATAACACTTAAAATAAAATGGTTAGCACCATCTATCATATATCATAATACATATCATAAATATAACATTTAACGTCATCATTTTCATAATATAATCCGTTACATAAAATTAGGCGGGCGTTACATACCAAGACTATGGACGATATAATTTAGACTATAAATCTTGGTTTTGTATCTATACCATATATAAATTCTATATATGCCCGATCCTAAGATTTAGTTATAACAATCATGGAATATATGTTTGCTAAATACTTAAACATAATAATAAAAGCAACATGAGGGCCGTTATTAACACATGAAATATTTGCATTATTTATTTTTTTAATTTATTTTAATCAAAAATGTCATTAATTACAAATAAAGTATTTGTTCCTTAGGGCACTGATCCTAACAGTAGCGCCTATGAATTTTAAACAGGATTAATTATATTAATTTAATTAATTAGTGTAACAATTAAAATTTAAATTCACCATTGGCATTGATTTAATCTTTTGGTGCTTTTTGTGTTTTTAATTTTTGAAACATTTAAAAATCTAGCTATTTATTTATTTATTTATTTTGTTTTAATTGTTTCTATTTGTTTTAAATTACTTACTTTTGAGAAATTTAAAAATCTTCCTCCCCTCTCTTTACTCTTTTTGTTGAAAATAGAATCTAGCCACAAACACACATAAGAAACCCAAAACCAAATGTCCAATAAAAGCAAAAACACTTTCTTTCCAAGCTAGGGTTCAACCATATGCTAGTTCTAGCCTTTTCTTCAAGGAATAGAGGTAGGGTTTCTAAACCAAAATTTGATTTATGCTCCTCTTATCCAAAAATACAAAGATATTTCACAGTATGATTTTAAATTTTACGTCTGAGATTTGTTGAAACTTTGAGCATGCATGAAGTATTTTACAAGTGTACTTACAGTTTTGTGGTTATTTGGGAAATGTTGTTAAAAGTTGTGATCTTGGGCATCCAATTTGGGGGAAAATGTTTCTTGATGTTAGTACATAATTATCTAATAGATGAACAAGTTTTATACTTAAACATTGATTTGGTGTGAAAGATTCAACTTGGAGTTGACCTAGGCTATAAGAGGGAGAACCGGACTCCACCAGACGCAGAGGGAGAGCAATCGATTGCCCCTTTAAAGTCTGGTGGATCGACTGGTGGCTGTCGTGTGGCTATTGCCCTCCTCTAAGCTCACTGGGGCTCCCAACTTGTGCTAGATTAGTTCCTTGCTGTTTTTGTAACTTAAAAATGCTTCCAAAAACCTCATTTTCATGTTTTAAAATCTTAGAAATTCTCGTTTGCATTTCATAATCATTTTGCATAAATAGACATGCTAATAATTAAATTAATAAGATGGTATTTATTTGAGCTTTATTTTTTACTTTAAATGCGTCTTAAGTTTTTAATGTAATGGAACATACGTTGGGTTCCAATTTAGAGCTAACAATGTTGATATGCTAATACCGAGGTATGATTCCATATCCCTTCCTTTATTAGCTATGTTTTACTTTATTTAGCCTTGTCAATAAATATTGAGATTAGCATGCTTCAAGTAAACTGTTTGAAAAAGGTGTTTTCTCACAATGAAGCATATTGGAAAAGCATATTTATATGGATATAATGCTTTTGATATTTTAGAAAATGAATTTGAAATTATGATTTAGATTTGGAATAAGAATTCTGTGCACAAAGAGTTTTCAAACGCCATCGAGGATGAGTATGGCTCCTAGTAGTTCGTTTTACATAATCATGGAGATTGGGTTATGTAGAGTGTAACCTTGAAGGTAGGGCACTAAACGTTGATCAGAGAGCTCTGCAGCATGAGCAATTGGCTAAATCATTGTAACTATATTTAGTATATGATATATTAATGACTTGAGAACTAAAAATTTTATTGAATTTCCTTATTATTTCGTCTTGTTACTTGATTATTTAAATGTCCATGTTTCCTTTTATTTATTTAAAAGAACAAGGAAAATCACAAGAGTGATAGCTGAAGTCACGAAAGAGGATTGTAAAGTAACTTGTTAAAAAAGCTAGCACAAATAGGTAGTATTGAAATTAAAAATAATCTTTCTATTAGCAAGTTAAAAGAAGCAAAACGTTCTTTTACATGAGCTGAATGATGTCAGAAGTCTTCACCGACCAAGCGGATCGCCTCGATGTCTAATTGTCTATCTTCACAAGGAAGATTGGAAGTGGTGAATACGGGAGAAGTTGAAAGGTAAATCGGTGGTGATAGGCACATTAACTGGAGCGGTTTCTTGAGTTTTTTGTCGCTTTTCCTACCTTGGTAATGTTTCTCGAGTTTTCTTATGTTGCCTTGCCCTTTCTTTTTCTGGGGTGATAATAATGTCAATTGTCTTGCTTTATTGTTGTGTTGATGGGGTAGAGGTCTTACCGTTTTTCTCCGTGAGTGTCGTTTTTTTTTTTTGGCATGTTGTTGCAATTTTCAGTCCTTTTTTTAATATAGCTCGTTGTGGTTTTGGGTATCGTTGTCCCTCTACACAACAAAAGTGGTTTCCGAATCAACCATTGCTTATAATCCATACATCGCTTTCTAAGTTTCGTCTTTTGTCTGTCCTTGTCTTTTGCTCAAGTAATGTCGTTTCTTTAAATTTATGTCGTGTTTACTTCATGTCCCTTGATTGTCGTTTTTTAGTTGTCCTTTTCACTTCATGTCCCTTTCTTGTCGTTTTTTAGTTGTCCTTTTTTCATTTTTTGTCCTTTTTTGTTGTTGTTTGTTCTTTAGAATTTCCGCTTTTTGTGTGCTTGTCGGTATCTCTTTTTTACTTGGTGTAGCCGGTTGTCGTTTTTTATGTTTTAGCTCTGCTAAAAAAATGGTTTCTTAATCAACTGTCGTTGATAATGCTGACGTCCTTTTTTTGAGTTTTGATGTCTTCTCAAAGGGTGTCGTTCGTTGAATTTATGTCGTGTTTGCTTTGATGTCTCTTTTACCATCGATTCTCGTTGATTTGTTTTCTCCATTTTTTGGCATTCCCAATTATGTCCGTTTACCGTTCATGTCGCTGCAGGTACCTTTTTTTTTTTTTTTTTTTTTTTTGTCTTTTCTAATCATGTATCGCTTCCGTGGCGTCTTTCTAGTTGTTGTTGTTTGTGTGTCCGTGGTGTGCTTCATCTTGTTTTTGTGCCAAATTATGTTGTTTTATAAAGTTTATTTTTCAAGGTTATCGTTTTTTTTTTAACTCCCGTTTTGAATATCGTCGTTATTTCCACATATTTTGTTTTTGATGAATATGGGATGTACAACAAAGAATGATAATATTATTTTGTCCATGATTTCGTCAGGTTTGTCATTTTTAAAGAAATCGGGGGTTTTTTGAACAGAGCAATGGCAGTTGGCGAGGGCCAAGGGTACCCTAATGGTAGTACCAGTGGCGGGTCAGTTAGACATGCCTTCCGCGGCATTGTTTTTCAGTATTATTGTTTTTATGAGAAAGGTTAAAATATATCATTATCAAAGAGTATAAAAACATAATTGATTATAAATATTTTGAGTTTAGGTAAGATAAATAAGTGTTATCTAATGCTATTTTGGCTTATTTGGCTAAGAGAAATAGTATGAATCAAAAAAAGAAAAAAATTAACACAATAATAATAGTAAAAAAGTGGTATACTACCTAATTTATTTGAAGGAGTAAATTACGTGGTATAACACTTTTTTGCTATCACTGTTGTGTTTTTTCACTTGTTATTTTTTCTTTGATTCAAATCATTTCTCTAGTCAAAAAGGTCAAAATACTTTTAGATAACACTTGCATGCCTAATCTTAATTCAAAATACTTGTGATCAATTATATGTTTATACTCTTGAGAACTGATATGTTTCAAACTTTTTAAAAGAAAGCCAAGATTGAAAAACATTACCATAAAGCTGTATTTTTCAAATTGACCACGAGGTGAAGGGGTTCAAAGGCCCACATATATATATATATATATATATATATATATGTATATATCTCCAAATCCACACATAATTGAGTCAATTAGAAAAATACTACTTATGTGACATTATTTTTTAATCTTATCATTTCTATTAGAAAGTTTGAAATATATTATTTTTAAAGAGTATAAAAATATAATTGATCATAAGTGTTTTAAGTTAAAATAAGACAAACAAGTATTATCTAAGGATATTTTGCTTTTTTGGCTAAAAAAGTAATATGAATCAAAGAAAGAAAAATAAGTAGTTGAATACAATAATAATGATAAAAAAGTAGTATACCACCTAATTTCTGCACATAATCACACTAGGCCTTGGTTTAGACGTGTGATCTACTAATTGAACTTAACGAAGAGTGCACAAATGTCTCTGTCAACCACAAATCTTATTGTTTTTCAATGGAGGCTGACAATTAAAAGAATGAGCGTTTGAAGTAATTAGTGGTGTGTGTGCATTTTTTTTTTTCTTTTTTGGTTTAAACTTGGATTCAAATTAAAGACCATAATTTTAACGTTGATGGGAAGTCATCGTTAGGCCAAGTTCATAATCACAAAGTATTTAACTATTTTCATTGCGAAGGTCGGCATCAGAGGCCCCTCATGAGTCACCAGTGGCAACCACGTACGAGAGTTCTTTGCCAAGAGTGCAACTTCTTGGGGCATACACTAAAATTTGTTTTGAGGAATTAATCACATGAGAAACCCAAAAAAAAAAAAAAAAAACCAAAACCAAAAACAAAAACAAAACAAAATATATCACAATATTTTTTAAAAGCTACCAAATACATGATAAGGAAAGTCAACTTCAACTCGATTCGTGATTTGTGGGATTGCAATATTTAGTTTACATATTTTGTAATTTCCAGAGCTAGTTTTCTTTTCATTGAATAGGCAATTGTCATTTCCTTTCTTCTAGTAGATTATAGAATGAGTGTATGTTGTACAAAAACTTTATGCAATGAATTCGGCAAAGCCATTTCACAATTTTTCCATCTCTCTAAATTGTTTTATGGTATACTTTTAAGCTCTCACAAGCGAGCTTCCCACCATGTCACCACTGACCTTCAAATCTCTCCATACATGACAACCATGTCGGATCTGATGACATCTTAATTGGTGATGGCATAGGACTTCCTATCACGCAAAAAGGATCCACTACTCTTTCCTCAGCTTCTAAATCTTTTGTCCTTGCTGAGTTTTTTGTGTCCCTACTATGAAAAAGAACTTAATCTCTGTTTCTAAATTTTGTCTTCGTGATAACATGTCTATTGGGTTCTTAGTAACCATTTTCATATGAAGAATCATCGCACGGAGGCAGTATTCCTGTAGGGAAGAACTAAGGACAGTGTTTATGAGCGGCCTCAGTCGAATTCCATCACTTCACCACTACTTGCCTTTCCTACTGTTAAAGCGTCCTTCGCTCATTGGCTTTCAAAATTTTATATCATTTAATCTTTACAAAGCATCTTGATTTGTCATCGTCTGTTATTTCTAATTTTTCATGTAGCTCTTGTCAATGTAATAAGATGCACAAATTGCCATTTTCTGATTCCACCCTCACTGGCCCGTCCTATTAGTGTTAGTTTTTTTTTTTTTTTTTTTGGATGTATGGAGTTTGATTTATTCCAATAATGGCTTTAAATATTATGTCATATTTGCTGACCATTTTACTTGTTTTATTTGTATTTATCCGTTAAAATGCAAATTCAATGTGTTCAATGTGTTCACTCAGTTTAAATCCATTGCTGAGAAATTTTTTAAAAAATCTATTATTACGTTGTATAGGGGATAACGGTGGCGAATGCATTGCCTAAAAAATTTTTAGTACTCAATGGAATTGTTCATCTCACCACCCCTCATACTCTAGAAACACAATGGGTATTCTAAAAGACGACGTCACCATATTGTGGAAACCCAACTCACTCTACGACATCACGCGTTAATTCCTCTCAGTTATAGGCCCTATAGAGTGTCATCTCACTTATCAATCTCATGCCAAATGTCAATCTCTCCATGTCCTCTGCCTTTGAAAGACATTTTGGTTATTAACCTAGTCTCTCAAAATTGCATGCTTTTAGTTGCCTTTATTATCCCTGGATACGACCTTATAATTCCAATAAAATGGATTCTCAGTCAACGCCATGCTTTTTTCTTGAATATTCTCACACTTAAAGTGCATATGGTTATTATGATCCCTAATCTCATTTCTCTTCATTATTGGGGAATTAGGCGCCTCCTAATTCTAAGAACACTAAGAACGAGTAATTGTAGAAAAGAAAATAACATTAAAATTTTATACAGGTTTGTCCAAATTTGAGACTATGTCATGTTTCTACTGCTGTAGATCCTACTATGATAAATGAGATGAATACAGATTACAAGAGAACATCAAAATTTTACACAGGTTCGTCCAAATTTGAGAACTTCATTATTAGGGAATTAGGCTCCTCTTAATTCTACGAACACTAAGAACGAGTAATTGTAGAAAAGAAAAGAACATCAAAATTTTACACAGGTTCATCCAAATTTGAGACTACATCATGTTTCTACTGCTGTGGATTTTACTATGATAAATGAGATGAATACAGATTACAAGAGAAATTTTATCACACACTCTCAATTTGTGTTTCCCAAATCTTTCTTTTATCTAGCACCCTCTGTGAGAATTTTCTTTTCTCTCTCTCAACAATAAAGCTCTCACACTCACAAAATAATGCCCCTCACAAAATTATGAGTCACTCTCAATCCTAGCCTCTTATCTCTATTTAAATACCCCCAAAAAGGAGAAAAAAATTACCACAATTAGAAACCCTAGCAATTTCCTATTCTTTTTTGGCTAGAATACCATAAAAAATTACAAAGGTAGGTTTTGGGTGCCGCGGCACTTGAATCCAGTGTGTAGCACTGGTTTGAATTCCAGCAAGCACCGCGGCACTTAACCTTGGTGCTGCTGCACCTGGCCACTGCCATTTCCTCCTCCCCCCCCCCCCCCCTTTTTTTTTTCTATTTTCTTTTGCTTGGTTGATTTGGCTCCATCCTCCAACAATCTTTCACTTGGAGACTAATCAATCACCATGTCTCCAATTGCAGCAGCAACAACTTCTCACGCATTAAGGAGAAGTCTAACTGAAGTTGTGTACAACTTTAGTTTCTCGATCGGAACAGTTTTCATAAGCATATTTGTTGGATTCTGACTCATAAGAATCTTCTCAAGCTTTAACACTCCATCTTCCAAAGCCAACCTATTGAAGTGATAACGCAACTGTATTTGGTTCATCCTAGCATGAAATGCAGGATTTTTTGCCAAGTGAATGGCGCTCTGACTGTCACTATGTAGCACACTCCTTTCCTGCTTGTGATCCAGTTCTTCTAGAAATGACTACAACTAAATCATCTCCTTGCTTGCTTCAGCCATCGCCACATACTTTGCTTCAGTTGTAGAGAGTGTAACTATCTTTTATAGCTTCGAGACCCAACTAACTGCTGTATCACCTATAGTATAAACATAACTAGGGGTACTCTTTTTGCCATCAATATCTCCAACTATATCAGCATTTACATAATCATGTAATCCCAAGTCTAACTTCTTGAAATATCGAGCTAAACTTACAGTACCTCTCAGATATTTAAAAATCCATTTTATTGCCTCCTAATGCTGCTTGCCTGGATTGTTCATGTACCTACTCACAACTCTCACTACATGTGAAATGTCTGGTCTGGTACAAACCATGGCATACATTAGACTGCCTATTGCTGAAGCATAAGGCACCTTGACCATGTGGTCTCGTTCTTGCTCTATGGTTAGTGATTTCTCCTTCGATAACTTAAAGTGACTAGCCAAAAGAGTACTCATAGGCTTTGTATTACTTATGTTAAATCTATTCAGTACTTTTTCAACATATTTTTCCTGTGACAGTTTCAGACCACTACTATTCCTTGAAATTCTCATCCCAAGGATTTGTTTTGCAACACCCAAATCCTTCATTGCAAACTCCTTAGATAGCTCCTTCTTTAGCTTGTCAATCTCTTGTTTGCATCCTCCTGCTATCAGCATATCACAGCATATCATCAACATATAGCAACAATATGATGTAGGAGTTACCAAAATTCTTCATATAATAACAGTGATCTCCTTGACATCTCAAGAAACCATTGCTGCACATAAAACCAACAAACTTTTTGTACCATTGCCTTAGAGCTTGTTTTAGGCCATACAAGCTCTTCTAAGGTTTGCACACCGTGTTTTCCTTACCCCGTACTTTGAAACCTTATGGCTGCTTCATGTAGATCTCCTCCTCCAAATCACCATGGAGAAAGGTTAACATCCAACTGTTCCAAGATTAAGTTTTCATTTGCCACTGGTACAAGTACAGTTTTAATCGTGGTTAGTTTCACCACTGAAGAAAGAATCTCATTGAAATTAATACCTTCTTTTTGCTAAAAGCCTTTTACTACCAGCCTTGCCTTGTACCATCTGCTGCCATCAAATTCATCTTTTATTTGGTATACTCATTTGTTATGCAAAGCCTTTTTGCCCTATGGTAACTCTGTCAATTGCCACGTTTGATTGGACATAAAGGAATCCATCTAATCCTTCATGGCTAACTCCCACTTGACCAAATTTTTAGCCTTGATGGCTTTATTATAACTCTTTAGTTCACCTCTATTGGTCAACAAAATATAATGCAAGGAAAGGGAGTATCTCTACAATGGTCTAATGGTCTTGCTAGATCTCCTAACTGGAGTTGTAGAAGTACTCTGGTTTCCTTTTGAAGCAATATTTTTTTGGTCTTCAACTTCTAAATTCTGCATTTTCAGTTCAAGAAGATGCTTCAATGTAATCACCTCAGGCTTTTTACCTTTAGAACCTGAACTTTTAGAGTCAATGCTATCTCTGTCTTTATACAGAGCACCTTTATTGAAGATCGCATCCTTGCTTTTGATAATCTTTCGATTTTGGTCATCGCAAAGATGATAACCAAACTCAAGTCTACCATAGCCTACCAGAAAACATTTCTTAGATTTTGCATCAAGTTTACTTCTACCAATAGAATCAATATGAACATAGGAAACACAACTAAATACTTTTAAGTAGGAGAGGTCAACTTTTTTTCCGCTTCATACTTCTTCTGGTAGCTTGAACTTTAATGGTGTGGATTGACTTTTGTTGATCAAATGAGCTGCTGTGTTAATTACCTCAACCTAAAACGACTTTGGCAGCCCTGCATACAACCTCATGCTTTTGGCATGCTTGTTCAGAGTTTAGTTCATCCTCTTAGCTACACCGTTCTATTGTGATTTCTCTGGAATAGTTTTCTTCATCTTTATTCCATTCTCAGCACAATATCGCTTGAAATCATCATCTATGTACTCTTCCCCATTGTCAGACTACAAGCACTTCACCTTCAAATCTGTCTCATTCTCCACCATAGCTCTCCATCTCTTGAAAGCATCAAAGACATTACACTTGTTTTTTAGCAAATAAACCCATACCTTCCTACTTGAGTCATCAATAAACGTCACATAATAATTAGCACCACCAAGAGAAGTCATCGTCGAAGGTCTCCACGCATAAGTGTGAACTAGCTCCAACTTCCTAGACTTAGACTCTCTGCCTATCTTTGAGAAACTAACTCTCTTCTGCTTGCCAAAGATGCAGCCCTCACATAACCTATGATTAACAGTTTTTTATCTTGGCAATTTTTCATTAGAGTGAAGCACCTTAATTCCCTTCTCACTTATGTACTCGAGCCTATAGTGTCATAGCTCAGTGTTGATAGCAGAGTTAGCAACTGCTATGGTATCTTTGTAGCTAAAACTAATGTAGAGAGTTCTAACTTTATGTCCCCGAGCAACAACCATAGCTCCTTTTGTGACTTTCCAACCTCCATAATTGAAGGTCACATTATGTCCTTCATCATCTAGTTGCCCCACCGAAATCAAGTTGCACATTAGTTTAGGTACATGTCTTAACTTATGAATCTTCTATACAGACCTATTAGGCATTTTCAAACTGACATCTCTAATGTGAACAATATCCAAAGGTTCACCGTCAGCAAGATAAACATTTCCATGATTTCTGGCAACATAGTTCTCCAAGACTTCACAACGTGTAGTAGTGTGGAATGATACTCCTAAATCTATCACCCATGAATCAAGGGAATTGTCAACGGACAAGAGTAAGGCATCTTGTGCCTTTTTAGTGGCAGCATTTGTGGCGTCATTATTCTTGTCTTTTTTTTTCGTTAGAGCCCCGTAGTTCTTTTTCAGGTGGTCGATCTTCCCACAGTTCTAGCACTCCACAATTCTACCATTCCTCTACTTACTTCTCCCATTCCTTAACTTGCCCCTTTTGCCATTATCCTTGTTAGAATGCCTCTCAGTTTTCCTGCCCCTTAAAAAACTTCAATTTTGAATTCCCAATTGAATTTGTAATGGCCACCCTCTTGGGTTCCTAACTATTTGGTAATGAGGCCAAAAGGATTAGGGCATTGATCTCATCATCGAATTTAATCTCCATCGAGACCAATTGATTCAGAACGGTATTGAAATTATTTAGTTGCTCTACCACCAAGGCACCTATAGGCATTTTTAAATTGAAGAGCTTCTTCATGAGGTGTACCTTGTTATTTGCAGAGGGCTTTTCATACATCTCTAACAAGGCCTTCATTATTCTTGCTGTGGTATTCTCTTTTGCAATGTTGTGGGCTACATTTTTTGACAGGGTCAAACAGATCACACCCAACATTTGTCTATCAAGGAGAGTCCATTCATTATCCTTCATGCCTTCGAGCTTATTATCTAAGGGTAAGTATAGTTTTCTACTGTAGAAGTAGTCTTTCACTTGCATCCTCCAATAGAAAAAATCCGAACCATCAAATTTGGTGATACTAGTAGATGACCCTTCTTCTCTCGTCATCGTTCTTAACCTGAACCTTCGCTCTGATACCAGTTGTTAGAGAATTAGGGGCCTCCTAATTCTAAGAACACTAAGAACAAATAATTGCAGAAAAAAAGAAGAAAAGAACACTAAAATTTTATACAGGTTCATCTAAATTTGAAACAATATCTTGTTTCTGTTGCTGTAGATTTTACTATGATGAAAGAGATGAATACATATTACAAGAGAAATTTTATCACACACTCTCAATTTGTATTTCTCAAATCTCTCTTCTATCTAGCACCCTCTGTGGGAATTTTCTTTTTTTCTCTCTCAATAATAAAGCTCTCAAACTCACAAAATAATGCCCCTTACAAAATTATGAATCACTCTCAACCTAGCCTCTTATCTCTATTAAATACCCCCCAAAAAGGAAAAAAACCACTACAATTAGAAACCCTAGTAGTTACTATTCTTTTTTGGCTAGAATATCATAAAAAATCGCAAAGACAGGTTTTGGGCGCCGCGGCACTTGAATCCAACGCCACAACAATGGTTTGAATTCCAGCGGGGGCCATGGCGCCTGGCCACTGCCCTCTCCCCATTTTTTTTTCTCTTTTCTTTTGCTAGGTTGATTTGGCTCCATCCTCCAACATTCACGTCACATTTGCTGAAGGTGATTTTCCTTTTGGTCGTAATTTTCCCAAAAATCCTCATCCAGAGTCCAACACAATTAACTTATGGATTTCTTCTATGTTATTCCCTCCCAAACTTCACAGTTAGGGGTTATTTCTCAAAATGACAACCACTTAAATTCTCTTGTTCCTGTTGTGTTAATTCCTTCTCTACCTGGTAGTTTTCCTACCCATTATACCCAACCACAGTTGTCACAATCCTGATCTCCTTTTATTTTCGAATTCTCCCACTATCCCAAATAAGTCTCTATCTCTAGCAATAAATGGTGAAAATGATTTGGCATCCATTGAGTTTCGTTTGTCAATGCTAACTATGCTCATTCTTGAAAGGTAACCCTATACTCGTTCACTGAGTTCCTGAGTTCCATTATTCACCGTAAAATGTTATATAAGCCTATAAGGTTATAGCCCCCTCCTCTTATGAAGGGTAAGCCTCACTAATAAGACTCAATAAGGCTCATTTTTTATGAGAAGGTAGGGTTGTAGCTCTACAAGGACAAATATTGTTACTCTTGTTCACCTTCCCAATCTTTACTTTCGTCTTTCTCTTTAACCAAAAATAATCACCCAATCTCTACACCTAACCCATTCTCCACTTTCCTCTTCTTCATTTAACCAAAACACCCCTCCACTTAATAAAGACAAGTCCACCAGCTCACCACTTCCTACACCCACTATTCTCCCATCACAAATAAAGCCCGTATTACCTAATTAAACATGTCACACCACATGCAAACCTGTGCACCCACACCATCTCCTCCGTCCACGTCACCCATGCAACCCCCTGCAACCAAGCCACACATAGTGCAAACTAGGTCCAAAAATAAAATCTTCAAGCCTAACCCGAAATACGCTCTCATCACAACACCCTCTACTACCACACCCTAAGAACCCACATGCGCATCTGAAGCTCTCAAATCCAAAGACCGGCACCAAGCAATGTCCGACGAGTTCGATGTTCTCCTCGAAAATGGTACATGGGATTTAGTTCCTTCACACCTATCACAAAATCTTGTTGGTCGTAAATGGGTGTTTCGTATCAAGCGCTACCTCAACCGTTCTATTGATCTACATAAAGCTTGTATTGTTGGTTAATTTTTTTTAAATAATAATTTTTACCCTCCTGACGCCTTCTATTGAACAAAGATTGTCATAATAATGAACACTAGCTTCTTTTTCCCTACAAGTGGGAGCCCTTCAATTCCAGCTTATTGAAAAAGGGCTATACGTATATAGCAAGGATTTTATAGGGAGCTTCATGGTTAGCATGCGAGATTCCATATCGTAGGATTGCCTTTTCATTTGTCTCTAGGGTTACTTTTTTCCCATTTTAACCATGTGCCCACTCTAAGCTAAAACTAAGAGCTAAACCACTTTTCATATTCCCGGGGTGAAAGAAAATTCAAGAACTCAGGCATATGACAATAAAAAAAAAAAAGAAAAAAAAGAAAGGTGATGGCGTGTCAGATGGGTTCTTGTTGGGCAAATGATTGTGTCCAACAGAAAAAAAAAAAAAAAAATCTTTCAACGTTTTGTACAGAGTTGGACGAAGACAAAATATACACGGGAATATGAATAAATGGTAGGGACGGTGAGAGTTCACCTACTTGTCCTCCACATGCTCCCTTTCCTTCACTCTATATATATATTCAATGTATGTGTGTGTGTGTGTGTATTTAAATTTGAATGAAGAGGGAAGGATATTGTTATATAAGAAACTTAGCACTTTCAACAAGGTTGACACACCCACTAGGCAGCTTATTTCATATTAAATCTCGATTAATTTTTTATATGAAAAATTAATATGAAAATAATAAAGGGAGAAGGAAGGAAATAACAGATTTTTTCAACTTTTTGAAGTCAATAATAGGTTTTAAATATATTTGTAATAAATAGCAGATTTGCAATATAAATAAAATTATTTACTATGTAAATATTTACGTTATAAATAAAGAGATAAATATATTATTTATATTATAGATTTGCTATTTATTATAAATAATTTCGAAACCTCATATTCATTATAATATTTAGTTTTGAAAAAGTGTTGTTTATTATAATTTCCAAATGAAGAAAAATATAAAACCGGGCGTATGAGCTAACAAATCAAGAAATAGGAGAATAAGAAACAACCCTATGGAAAAGGAAAAATTAAACAACTGGAGTGAAAAGGATCTATAAAACATGTTCTTTCAAAATATACTAATTATATAATTTCCTATTCGTTAGTACACTTGGAGAAATTAATCCTCTCTACGGCACAATGTTCTTGATACAACTTCAAGTTGTGGCTTCAATGATTCTAGTGTTTGAAAGATTTGATGGCTGTAGAGTGAGTCACAGAATGGTGGGCTGCCCGAAATATTCACCTTTTCTTTTCTTGCTATATTTTCAAAAAGAAACATATTATAAAGAAAATAAGAAGAAAGTTTAAATGAACTGTTTGCATGGCCCATGCAACAGATGGAGGGGCTGACTTTCCTTATAAACTAAAGCTATTCCACATGCTTACCTTAAAAAAATAATAATAAAAAAAAATCCCACATGCATGCGCACTACTTTTTAGTGAAAGAAAAAGAGCGGAGAGAGAGAGAGCGTTCCCAGAGATGTGGAGTATAGGGCCCTCAAATGGGGCTATAAATACCCCTCAATGGTACTAGGTTAAATGTAACTTACAAGCTCATAAGTGTCTAGCCAACTAAGTAGTTGAACTCTTAGCTTGACTAGCAACCGTAATTTCCTTGTTTTCCTTGTTAATTAAAATCTCAATACTCTTCCTAACTCTCTCGCCAATTATGTCGTCAAAAATGTCATTCTTTACCTCTCTTTTCCTTTTGCTCCTTATTTTCACCCAAGGAATTCCTTCCATTGATGGAAGGCGTTTGAACTTAGGGAAGAGCAACCAACAAAGGCCAAAAGAAACGACAATGAAGAATATCGTTCGCAACTTTAATGGTGACATGCAAGCTGAGAGAAGCAATCTAGAATCTTTTGCTAGCGCACCGCCCAGTGAGGGCGTATTTGATGCATCTCAGGTGACGCCGCCACCGCCTCGTACGCACGACACCAGTGATTTCAGGCCTACTGCTCCTGGTCATAGCCCCGGCGTCGGCCATTCTCTTCACAACTAATTAGGGCGTACATATCACTACAAGAAAAACTACATTCAACGACATATTATTTACGACATGTAGTTTTTGAATGTCTTTGAAAAGTACATACAACGACATCTCCAACAAAGAATCATTAACGACATTTGAAACAATGATTAACGACATCTATATAGCGTTGTATTAAAGGTCTCCTTTTAACGATAATAGTTTAGTATCGTTAAATTATTTAACGACAAGTTGGAGATGTCATCAAAGCCTTAGAGATTCCACGACATCCCTTATGGACGACATTGGTCGTTAATTATTGTTTCAAATGTTATTAATGACACTTTTGTTAGAGATGTCGTTGTATGTACTTTTCAACGACATTTAAAAACTACATGTCGTAAATAATATGTCGTTAAATGTAGTTTTTCTTGTGGTATATAAATCTTCAATTATGTGCTTTTGTTGTGTTTGTGCTTGAAATTACTTACGTGTTGTTGTTATTGCGTGCATGGGGTTTGCCGGTATGTGATAGTATTCAGTTGTCATATAATTACGTTTGTTTAAATAGGTACTTCGTATTTTCTTTCGTGTAATATTGCAGTAATATGTAGGTGTGTATTTATTACGTCAATTGCACTAAATTGTTAAATGTGCAATTACTTTCTTTAAGGAAAAAAAAACCCTTCTACAAGTATTGATCACTTTTTCTTTTTCTTTTTCTTTTTCTTTTCTTTTTTTTTTTTTGCTTGAAAATTTTTCTGACTTACTACGGCGCAAAAGTTGATCATGTGAGAACTATGTCCTTGGAAAATTCTACCTTCCACATAAAAACAACGTTGCATGTGCAAAGTCGAAATGAAAAAGGACGAACTCCTAAACAAGGTTTTATTAGTGTTTCTGACACCTGACAAAGGTAAAATAATCATATGATCATATAGCTAAAAAAGCAGATATAAATTCTTCCTCTTTTTTTTTTATAAGTAAATGCTTTAGCAGTGGAGCGCCATGTTCAGAAGGCAAAACTTAGTTAATAGTCACTATTTATAAGGCTAAAGAACAGACACATATATGTGTATATGTAATACATATATATATACACTAAGTTAAGGCTCTTTAATTTAATATATATATATATATATGTTTGTATATATATCAATCTTTAAATTAAGAAGTTCTCTTTAATTTCCAATATAATTTTCACTACATCTAACTAGTTACATATATTCAAATTTCATCTCTGAAAGCTCACACATATATTATGATATAGAGCCCATTCAGCATAGCTTGTACTTTTAGTCGGTAAAAGAAGAGAAACAAAAGTTGTAGCTTTTCAGTAGGTGTTTAGAGAAACAAAAACTGTAGCTTTTTAGTAGGTATTTAGAACTATATTTGTAAAAGAGGTTTAATGGGTCAAAATAGTTTTAATTTTTTTAAGTTACAAAAATATTATATTTAAGCTTATAATATATTATTGATACTCTGATAAAAATTTCAAAGTCTATTTCAAAAGTATTTTTGTGAGAAGCTATATTTTATGACTTTGACATGAAGCACTTCTGGAGAGCAAAAGAACTTCGACAGTTCATCCAAATACTTCTAGAAGCAGCCTTTGGACTTAGAAAGCCAAAAGTAGCTTTTAGACTCAAAAAGTTAAAAGCAGCTTTTAGAAAACCCTCCCAAGCAGGCCCATAGTCATGTTGCGGTAAACATAATGATTATATCAATGGTGGTGAATTAGCATACGTGACAATTCTAGCAACTTGCTATACGTTTTTTGTTATTTTCTAAAGTCATGTAATCTCTCACTGCAAAAAACTGGACTTTTAGTCACAATAATTTTTAGTAAAACTTTTAGTCACAACAAAATATTGTAACTAATGTGTAATTAGTCACAAACTTTACTTTAACTTTGTTGTAACGAAAACTTTACTTTACTTTTAGTCATGGAAACATTTCGTGACTAAAAACCCTATAGCAAAAAGTTTCAATTACAACAAAAATTGAACTTAAACTTTGTTGCTAAATGTACATTAATCACAATAAATATTGTAACTAAAAGTCCAGTTTTTTGTAGTCTCTCTTAAAGGACTTGGTGAGATAGTCATATTGCTTACTTACAGCTGATTCCTACAATACTACTGATTTCCTCAACGAAATGAAAACATCGTGCACTTCTTCTTTTCCTCCTTGGTTGTGATGTTTCCCACTAATTTTTAAGCAAGGTTTTCAACAAGATTCTTTTTGCATAGTTTACATTAGGAGTTATGTATTTATCTCTGAGCTTCAAAATAAGAATAGTACTTCCAGTCATCCAGTTTTTTTCTCCCTCCAAGTTGCTACATATTAACTAGGCTATTATTAATGCCCTAAAGATGTTGAAAGAGAGGGATCATCCATTTTTATTTCAGTGGAACACGAGAATTCTATAGTCGGTGAATATCATTTAGGCATTCTTTTGCCAGCTATTTTTACACCAAGCTTCAAAAGACTGAAGATGCCAATGTACACCGTCGCCATGATAATGTTTGTAATCTCAAACGAATGGACAAAAGAACAAGACTAAAGGAACAACTGTTCAACTAACTCAGGCTTAAGTCCCAGTTTAAAAGACAACGTAAAATAACAATCAAGAGTTCGAAGCCGCAACCACAACCAGCAATCCATCACCAAATGTTATCGTCAAATGTTCCCAGAAAACATAGAAAAGAACAAAGACATGTGATTTCAGCTCTGAAAACTCTGGCTCATGATAATCAATGGTTCAACAATATATATCCTGGAAAAGAAATTGTTTTACACGGCCAAGAAGACCACGATAATTTAATTTTAGAGAGAGGATACAATCTTGATATGCAGGTGGATAGCGAAATGGAAGGATGACGCACCCGTACAAAACCCAGAAAAATCTTGGACAAATCTCATAGATGAGGACTTTTCTAAATATCTAAGCCATAAGAAAGACACTACAGAGCACATTCAATCATGTAACATTCCAATCGTACTGCTTTTTATTAATAACGATCAACAAGTAATCAAGTTGAGCTAGAAACCAATGCAATTGCTAGACTTTCATAGGTTTTTTTGATTGAGGATACATAAGGAGCATTCACACCCATTAAATCAAAAAAACATCTTAGGACAAGCAATAGAGCAATGATACGACTAGGGTTAGAGATGTTGAAGAGGGTACGTAGTACAAGAACATTCAGTTGTGATATAAATCAATAACTACGCTCTTGCTTAGAAAGAAGTGGAGTTAGTAGTTTTAAGGTTTTCAGATATATTGGCAGAACTCAATAAGCCGTATAAATGCGTGGCCACTGATTTTGAAAACAAGGACGCGTATAGTCTTTTTTCTCGGATGCAGAATGTTTCAAAATGTGTGGATGAAATTGATGTTTATTTTTGATTGGTTAGTTTGTCTCATTTGTTGGGGTTGCTTACTCTTTTTATCTTTAATAGGGTGAGGTTTTTTTAGAAATTACTTACAACCTAGTTGAGATAAGCTAAACTTTTCTACGAAAATTCTTATACTATTTTTTAAAATGAAACGACGAAAATGAACAACTAATCAAGATAGCAAGTTATGTCCCTATTACGTTGGCACTGATCAATTTACGAACTAGTCATATACTAAGCCCGCCACTCCATCTATTAGATAAAAAATAAAAATGAAGATACAATAGATTTAGAAAAGTGCAAAGACATCCAAAATGAAACTAATCTCAAGAAGAAAAAGAGCCTAAAACAAAAGCTAATTTCAAAAGACAGAGCCGAGAGTTGTAGCCTGTTAACAGGACTGCTCTTCGTTTCCTTCACAACCCCCGCCGCAACCACCCCCCCACCCCCCCCAAAAAAAAAAAAAAAAACCACAAGAAAAAAAAAAATAAAATAAAACAAAACAAAACACTAGAGATGTTATAGGCTTTGGCTGTACAATCTCAATTTTTATTTTCATATATGTCAAAATTAAGTTAGTAAGACGGGCGTGGGTCAGTAGATCACTACCTTCGTTGGGATATTTCTAAATAATCTTGATACTTAAAAAAAAATTAAGAGTTCATCTTGATACTTTGATTATAGATGTATATATTAAACATATTTATTGCTTTTCTCAACCTATGCAATGGTTTATTTTTTTTTATCTAAATATATTAGAGACGTGTCCTCTTAAAAAAGAGAGAGTTGTATGGGAGTTTCCCGAGTCTGTTCTAGTATTGGATAAATATAATAATAAATTATTTAAGTCAATTCTATAAATTCCCTGTTATTGTGCATCATGATGAATCGAAATGGTGAATTCAAAACAAAATTTGACGCCTTTCAAAAAAATAAAAATAAAATTAACGGACCTTATCATCCAAACAATTTAAACTTCTAGAACGAAGGTACAATCTTCCACTCAAAGATGGACGCCAAACCATACATAAAATATTTTTGCGCATGACATAAAATGTCCTCCAACAGATTCGGTGACTATATTTAAGAGTTCCCACTTTGTTCTCACTTTATATATATACACACACACACACTGCTAATTCATACACTGCCAACAAACAAAATAAATATAAAACAAACAAGAAGCACTCGCTAATAATTTGTTTAAAGCTCCATGCGCTATAACATGCACGGAAAATCCTCCAAATCTTCGAAGGAGATACGCCGTCAAGGTGGGACATGAGCATTACACAGACACACAGGATTAATTATGTCTTAATTTATTTTTATAACTTTAGAAACTACAAATAAACTTTTTGAATTTAAAAAAAATTATTTTAATTATATCACTTACAGATTTTGTTGCCAAAAGAAAGAGAGAGAGAGAGAGAACACAAAGATACTTTTAATTACACCGATTTTAATTTTTAAAATATTTTTTTCTTGAGAAAATTTTTTAAAAATATTTTGACATTTAAAAAAACATCAAAATCAATTTTTTTTTTAAAAAAATTGATGTTTTGTTTTATTTTTTTTATATTTTTAAATTTATAAAATATTATTTTAAGCTGTTAAGGGTAATGATGTTACTTTGTCCATTTTCTTTTTCTATTCATAGGAGTGACATTGAAATAAACTTAATAAATTCGAATAATATCTTTGCAGTTTTTAAAATAAGAGACACAAAGTAAAAACTAGTTAAAACTAAGAGTTATAATTATGTAACTAACTCTTTTTCTCTATATACACACATACATATGCTAGATCGTCGCTTTAGAATTTACCTATCAAGTATCATTTTTTTTAACTGTATGAATTTGATTGGATAGTTGTAATGAATTGGATAACTAAAATATATAAAATATATCATTATTTGTAATCAAAATATGTATTTATTTTTATAATTTAATCTGCAATGAAAATAATATCACTATTAAAAACTAATCCATATATATAAATATAACACTAAGATTTTGATATTTGCTTCAAAATTAGAACATGCAGGCACTTGCCATGATTTAGTGAGATAGCTCAAGTTTCTCCGGGCATTAACATAAAAATTAAAACAATACCAAAAAACATAAAAATTAACAACAGAACTATGTGTATTAGATGAATTTTGTAATTAGTACGTAACAGAGGGATCTATACATCATGATGATAAATATATATATATCGGAAAGATGGTTTTGTGCTTCGACCAAAGATTGTTAACAGAGAAACATGTCTAAACCACAGTAAACGTTACCTTGTTACTACTACAAATATGAAAATTTGTAGCAAAGTAAATAATAAGAAATAAAAACAATGATACAAAGATGTGGTTATATATATATATATATATATATTCATATTTAGTGGTCCAGTAATCCCTAGGGAAAAAAAAACACGGTACTAATCATACCAGCTAGACTTCAGATTACAATTATAGACAGATTGAAGATGAACTAGTATCAGAATATGCTAGCATATTTTAATTATGTTGACAGCCATTAGCATAGGCATTTCATACTAAACGCTTCACTCTAACATATTAATATAAAACAATACAAGTTCAAAGTAAAAATTCAAATTACAATCCATTAAGAGACCAAACAAATTGAGAAGATGAGATATTCACCAAAGTCGACAAGAGATACAATAAAATCAGTGTGCTCGTTTTTACGAAAGAACAAGGAGTTAACGGATTTATTATCTCTCAAAATACGAAAAACTAAGATTTGCCTTGTTAAAACTCTCTTTAAAAAAATTGTGCGTGCACTGTAGCTACAGCACAAACAGAGAACCAAATGCCTTTTGTCGTTTTTTTTTTATTTTATTTTTTTTTACTATATAAGATCTTTCTCGTCTGATTTATTTAATATAAGTAATACAATTATAATATTATTTTTTTCTTCCAGTGGTAGGCGGCTGAGCAAAGGGGGTTCCCTAGGTCGAGGAGCCAACCTCGTTTTGTGCTTTTTTGCAAATCTATTGGTCTAATTTTTTTCAATTTTCAATGCCACCAACAAAGAAGGGTGAGAGATTGTGCACTTTGCCTCTTCGAAATTTACTTTTTAATTTCTTTTTTTTCCTATTTTTTTTTTTTTTTTTTGGTAGGATCTTAGCGCTTTGGAGCCTTCATTCTTGTTTTGTTTTGACCTTATTAGGTCTAAAGACAGAGTATTAAAGGACTTAATTTTGTGACAATGAGGAGTGGTAGGGCCATTATAACTAGAATTTCATGGCTTAGTGGTATAACTTGACTTTTAGAATCATTGACCATGAGTTTTTATAATTTCCCAGCATATGGTTGCACCCAAATGCAGGATTCGGATCTATTGTAATCATGGGGTTGTTGATATTGATGTACTATTTTTCTACGACAAATATATTGCCAAATAGTAGAAATAGCACTAAACAGCTATAGTTTCTGGGATGCATGTGCCTGGCTAAAAATATATTTATTTATTTATTTATTTTTGCTAGAAGTGCAATATCTTTTAGTTAATATTTTTTATAGGATTAGAGAGATTCAAACTCTTCATCACTTTCAAGCAGAGTCAGGCACGGTTTTACCGCTAGGCTATGCCTATAACTTTTTAATAGGATTCTTTAAATTAATCTTGAAAAAAAATTAAGTAGAAAGAAAAAATTTTTAGAGAAAATTAGATAAATATTCCATTTTGGCCACTTTTTAAATAAATGATTGAATTTTTAAGAATTAAAAAAATGACCAGAATTTTTTAAAAATGGGAAAATGACTTCTTTTTTTTGACATCAGTATAGTATTGTTTAATTATACTTTATCATTGATCATAATATGGTTTATCATTGACTTCTAAAAATTTGTGATTGACAAACCAATAATTTATTGAGTGAAATTAGTTAATCACTAACTAATATTGATTAACCAATAATATATTACCAAGTTAATTAGTGATAAGCCATCAAGTTAATTAAACAATGATAAATATACAAATCAATATATCACTGATTAACATTGGTGAATATCAGCATATCAATAATTAATATTAGTACATCATTAACCAAATGAAACAAAGTACATTTTTCTAATTTTAAAATACTGCAGCCGTTCAATGAGGAAAAAAAAAAAAAAAAAAGAAGAAAAGCTTAAAAAACGGTGTGTTACCCTCAAATCCCATGTTTTTAATTGAATCGATGAGGAGTACTTCATCAGCGATTGCTACTGTAGTTTATAAATTCACCACCATCTTCCCTTGCTTTTTGACATAGAGAAAGCAAGAGTTGACAAAACGTAATTAATAAAAACAAAAGGAACATATCTATTGTAAACTTTGGTTCACATAAAATGTTAGGAAAACAACATCAAAATCAGTTAATTCACGCATAACAGTGATAATCGGAAGAGATTTCTAGTGAGAACAAGTTTTAATCCATTATAAAAGGCATACATATTTGTAGAACTACACATATAATCAGAAAACTAAGGCAAAACTTCTAAAATATTACAATAAAAACGATGAAAATGCAAATTTTTTCAATGAACAAAAAGTCGAAACTAAGACTATTTGACCAAAGGAAGGAGGAACCGGAAAGGCATTGGAGTTAGAATTTCCTAGATCAAGAGAGTGTTTGAAAATCTGATTTCAACTGCTATAACATAAATTTCTCTTATGCTATAATATAAAACAAAAAGATATGCTACAGTATAAAGCTCTTACATGCTACAGTATTTAAGTTTTAATTTAGTTCTCAAAAAATTTACCAACACAAAAATATCAAAAAAGGGAAAAAAAATCCCTTTTAAAAGTCTAGACGATGAAATTTGGTCAAAAAAAGGTTTTGTGACGTAGTGATGAGTATGTTCCCTTGTTTTTGCACAGAAAAGTTTATTTTTTCACCCGAATTTGATCTCGTTGTCAATCCTTAAGAAATTACAAAATGAGAGTAAATTAGTTGAATACTATTTCTAGAAAGTTGGAATTTAAAGGATAGACTTATAGTCACATCAAAATTGTACAGAACTATATGGACTTTGGAGTAGGGCCGGCAATTTTGGACACAGCATGATGGCATGATACAAAAACGACACCAGATAAACAGGTTTAGACCACACGGTTATTAATTGTGCCATAAATGGGCTGGCAAGAATAACACAAAAATAAAAATGCTGGATTCGTGCTAACACGCTAAACACACCTTAACACATTTAATTAAACGGGCTGTAAACTTGTTGACACGGCACGACACGACCCGCCTATTTATAACATATTTAAACTTAAAAATAAAAATATTTGAAATATATATAGTATGTTAGTATTAATTAGATATTGTGTTTTTGTTAATTTTATTTATTGGCTTTTAAAAAAAATCAATTTTTTTTTAAATTTTTTTAATTTTTTTTAATTGGGTCATAAACGTGTCATATGCCTGTTGTTATTGTATCAACCTATCACGGCACGTTTAATAATCGTGTTAATCGTATCGTACAATGTTACGTGTGTCATAGGCGTGTTGTGTTCGTGTTTGCATTTCTGACACGTTTATTAATCGTGTCGTATTCGTGTTTGGGCTACACGTGTCGTGCTGTAAATGTGCTGACACAAACACGACACGAACACGATTATTGCCACCCCTACTTTGGACGGACCCAAATTAAATGCGATGTAGAGACCCCAGTCTATAAGCAATACATTAATTAAAAGTGAACAAGATCGGTTATGATTTCTTTTTATATAAAAACATAAAGAGCCTGAAAAGTCACTCCTAGGATGGATCAAAGCCTATACATAAATATTTTTCAACATTCCACTAAGCGATAGATATTAAAGGTCAGAGGGTAAGAGAAAAAATAAATAAATCCTAAAAAAGCAAGTTTAAAATTCTTGCGACTAAACTAGAATTATGTTTTTATGAAATTTTCGGCTGATATACTAACTATTGGCTACCAACCACAAAACCTTCATTAGTTAGTGGTATGTAGTTGTTTTGGTTTTAATAATTTTCAAAGTGCACGAGCGCCAATTTTATAATACGTACTGGTAGGTCCAAAGGTGCAACATAGTTTTATTTTGTTTGTAAAGTTTTCTTCCAAACATTAAATCTTATTAAATAATCAACATATGTATATAATCAAACTTGCAAGTTCAGAGTTTGAACATTGGAGAGTTTGAAAAAAAAAATTATAAGAGAAAACACTATAGCAAAAGGTTTGACTTGTAATTTCGAATTGCAAAATATAAAGATAATATTTGTCGCTAATTCAATAAGACTAATATGTCACATAAGGTTTATATTTATAGGAGTTGATAAATTCTAATTTGCCCAAGGAGGTTTTGACTTCGTTCGGAAAAAAAGGGTTATATAGGATTGCTCATACGGCATATTGCATGTATAACTTCACCAAATGAATACAAGGATATTAATTAATTGCACTTTCATTCTCTCACCTTCTGACTCAATTATATATTGACTTCTGGCAAAGTGATACCGCATTAGTGTCAAGTATAGAGTTTTTCAATCAATGTAGTTTACCAAGTGATGATAATCATAGATATCTCATTCATGATAATATTGCTCAAAAAGAAGGAATTTTCTTAACCCGCGTCCCTTTCTGCGGCTAACAATCATTCAAACCTTTTGAAAAATTTGCAAATACCATTAAAAAAAAAAAATTCCAACTTACAAAGTTATAAAGGCAGTTGTGTTTCACTTGAATATGTCGACCAAAGGAAATGAGGAGTCCAAAACTTGTACTAGCCATCCACATTTAATACTATGCACTATCAGTGGACAGTACAGAGAATCCTATCTCTTGTGGTGCATTTCGGTGGTGGAGAGGCCAACTCATTACTTTTTATTATTCTAAACAAATCAACTAATGAGCTTGATTCAAGCCCTGTCCATGTGTCAAAAAGCAGGCTGATTAACAAACGCTAACCGCCATTGGCACTAAAGAAACTAGCACAACTTGGGCATCATGAAAGGCCACCATATTGGAATAGACATTAATTGAAGCTTGAATAGCATAAGTATCTCTAGGGAGTGATCAAATTTTGTTGTTGTTGATATATATATATATATATATATATGTATGTATGTATCTATGTATATGTATGTATATATTATAATAGTACTACTATTAGCAAAAGAAACAATTATAGAAAAAAATATGCACTAGCATGGGACAAGCAAATCATGAAGGAAAGATATTTCCAATATATTCTTGTGAATAGAGGGCCCACCAAAAGTTTATATAACATAAAAACCGTCCAAATTTGAAATTGACCCTGTCCACATAATTATTAGTTTAAAATGGAATAATTTAGCGGTTAGGATCATAAGAGGTCTCATTATAAATACATCATAATCAAAACCTTCATCATCAACCCTTGTGCTTTCTACTGATCTACTTCTTTATACTACAATTCCCTTCCTCTCTTGTGTAGCGTTGTGTAACATCAAATTTAACTTTTTTAAGCTTAATTTTGTGTCACTATTCTAGCTCAATATATATTTCTTCTTCTCCATATCATCTCATGGATCGAGTCCAATTAGTGTTATGCAAATGTGCTTTTGTTCTTACGTTTTTTGCATGTCATCAATTTCTTTCCATCCACGCAAGGCAATTAAGGCAAATGAATAAAGAAGAAAGCTTCGATGATTACACTAGTGCGAAACCAACCCCCGGCGATTCGACAAACGCTTTTCGACCGGCAAAACCCCCGAAACAAAGCTCCAACGCTACAACAAATGTTTTCGACCGACGAAGCCACCGAGACATAGCTCAAGCGCTTCAACAAACGCTTTTCAACCTACGACACCACCGAGACATAGCTCGAGCGCTTCAACAAACGCTTTTGGACCTACGACACCATCCAGACAAAGCTCGAGCGCTTCGACAAAGGCTTTTCGACCTACAACACCCCCGGGACCAAGCTCCAGTGCATCAACGAATGCTTTTCGACCTACGACACCACCGAGACATAGCTCGAACGCTTCGACAAAGGCCTTTCGACCTACGACACCCCTGGGACCAAGCTCCAGCGCTTCAACGAATGCTTTTCGCCCTCCAAATTGAGGTGAAAGCCCCGGTGGTGGCCATTCTTTTGCGAGTGAGAATGAATATGTCAAAAATGTAAATAGGCCACACGACGACCGCCATTTCGTTACCGGAAACTAAGACGATATCTGCCCCACAGCGCCGGGACACAGCCCTGCGGTTGGCCACGCTGTTGGGAAGGGTGCAGAACCAAATGCATAGACGATATATATATATGTGTGTGTGTGCTGTACTTATAGTGTTGTCAATATTGGATAGCTTGTACATGAGAATAAGTAACCCTAACCAACTCCATGCAAAATCGTTTATTAATTACTGCCATTTCGAATTAAGTTTATGCATGCTTCCCTTCATTATCTGCAAGAGATTTCTTGTACGCATGTGCAGTACTATTGTATTCTTCATGTATATATATTGTGACTACACTATCTATGAATTACTAGTTCCTATTATGTGATTTCTGGTACAAAATAAAAAAAATATAGTTCCCATTGTTCTCTATCTTTCTAAGCAAAATATATTGCATGCGTACCCATAACATTTGTTAATAGTTTCATTTCAAAAATATGCCTTGCTGGCCGCCATCATTATGAAGCACTATCTGTGGAATATTCTTTTGGTAGTGATTTGAACTTTTTTTTACTAGGATCATGCACTCTTTTTCTATATTTGGATTTTTTTAATTATAATTTCATTTCCCATGGTCTTAATGAGGGACCGTGTACTACCCTTTTTTTTTTTTCTCCGGAATTGGTGGATTCACATTGCGTTTTAAGTTAGGTTGAGTTGCTTTCTTTTTTGTTTTTTGTTTTTTTGTTTTTGCAAAATGTTAGTATTTTTTTAATTTAGTTTTAATTTTTGAAATCTTTTGATAATTCTTTGAATAAAATAGTTGGATTGTCCTATTGATCCTTGATGTCTTCTTGTCTTGTCATTCATCCAAAAAAATTCTTTTGATAAAATAGAGTGAGGTTAGTTTGAGATAGGATTGTTAGAGATGCTACTAGGGATATCTTAGAAATTCTACTTCTTTTCAATATTTCTTATTAAATAGGCTTAATTAAAGAGAGATTGCAAATACACTCCAAAAAAATGAAGCAAAAAAAAAAAAGGAATTAAAGATTCGCAAAAGCTTTCCGTTGGGAGTAAGCGGTCATCTAATGCTTTGTTCGGAAACATGTAAAGAACTATTTTAACAATTTAAGGCACTTTAAGATATCTTTTATTTATTCATTTATTTATTTTTGACATTACACTTTAGGCTTTTGTTTTTTTCGTAAGCATAGTGCGCTTTATTCAGTTATAATGAAAACAAAAGTCCCGCCAGAATGTCTAATCAACATGAGGGCTATATTATATTGTTTGAAATGATTCAGTATACCAACATGAGAATTTATTTATTGGATCACTATGCACAAATAGGGTCATAATTAACCGTCTTGCAGCAAAGGCAAATAAGTTTGGGATTCAGGGAAAAATTTTAAGCTTGATCTGTAATTTTTATCACCCATTCTTAAATTTATAAAATTATAATCAAAATGTTAGGACTTGGCACTTTTGCAATTCTTGATAGCCAAAAGGTTATCTGCATCATATATATGACTATGAAATTCGTGATAATCTCAATTCTCATCTTCTTTGATATACATCCATCCAAAATTGTCTTGTCCATATATTGAAAGGGCCAATAAAACATCCTTTAAAAAGTTAGAATTAAATACTATCACTCGATCTAGTGTAATAGGGTGTTTGGCAACAATTCATGAAACTGTGAATATTAATGTAAAACTCTCACATTCAACAGTATAAAATAAAAGTAAACTATAGTATAAACTTTCACATACTACAATATTTTAAATCAAGCCTGCCAAACACTTTATAAATCATGATTCCTTCACTTCCATGACAAAAATGTGGTTAGATTAATACTTTGTAAAAAAAAAATTATGAACTTCCTTTCATGGTTGAATAGTGGTTCTTTAAGCGGCTCTTTTGCTTTTTCTTATTAATAAATTAGAGCGGAGGATTCACCCTCTACTTATTTCTTAAAAGAGATGTTGCAGATGATATATATTTCAAATTTTAAAAATAAATAAAAAGAATGTAAGACTTGACAGGCAATGATGCTGAAATTGAAGCGTCAAACACGATAATAAACAAAAGGCAATGATACTAGAAATTAAAGTGTCAAACACGATAATAAACAATGTTATTAGCCCTTTCTATCGGAAAAACAAAATTGTTAGGTTATTACTACAACCAAATACATGTGCATAAAAAATAAGTAATCATAAAGAAAATAAGATTACTACGATATGACTATTTCATGCGGCTAAAAACTCAAGAAGGGAAATAATCATGGTACATATCAGCAAAAATAAGACTCTTATCAAGTTTCAAATTAAGCCTTGCGTCGAAAGTCCACCAAACCGTCATCCATGTCTCTTTCCATAGCGACTTGCATTCGGTTTAATTGACGCACTCTAAGTTTTGTTGGTGACCTTAGATTCTCGACGTATACTTAAGCATGATTTGCCTTCAGTTCCTCTATGCACATACTTCAGATTGAAAAGGCACGATAACGAGAGCTATGAAACCAAGCCTCGAATAGTCTGGTTTTTCTCTCACTATTACAGCCCTGAAAGCATTACTTATACACGTGATCACCTTAATAAGCAAATTCAAAACAAAGATTGTTGCCCATTGCCTAGATAAACATTTTAATCTGGAATTGATTTGTAAGAACTCATAATCTAACTGATAAATTTTAAAAACCAATATCTATAAGATTAAAATCCAAAAAAAATTCTAAATAAAAGATAATTCCAAAATTACCTTCAAGAATCAAGAAAACTAAGAACAAGAATTCGAATAAATCATCAACTAAATCCTAGATAAACACAAATCTGAGTTAAGACCAACCTGTCAAGAAGGGACGAAAATAACAAAATGTACTGTGAAAAAAATTATAACAAAATTATGTTAAATTCATATAGAAAATCTTAAGAAAAAATTGCCTTGATCTTGTGTCTATTTGGTTCGGAATGCATCTGATTACTTTTTAGAGGAAAAAAAAATCCCAACTGAAGTAAATCATCAAAAGCAGATGCGTTCTACCATCAAATTTAAATTTCTCTTAATTAACACCTACGTCCATGCATATATGGCAAATCATCCTTATTGTCTTTAGAATCACGTTGGCAATATCAGTATATGTATTATACAATTCATTGCAAGCTAGAAAGTGTAGATAGCCAAACAAATGTGGCATTTTGCTAGAAAACTAAGTATCTGTATTGCACTTACCTCGTTTATGTAGAGTGTGTGTGTGTGTGTGTGTGTGTGTGTGTGTGTGTGTGTGTGTGTGTGTGTGTTTATGTATATATCACCTTAATTAATTGGGCATCCACGAGGTTATTTCAAATTTTGTCTCCTGAGGTATGTAATGAAATCCATATATAAACAAAAGTTAGTTTAATCGGAGTAATTTGATAGTGATTGGGACCTCTTAAAAGAACACACCCACAGCTTTCATGTGCTAAATGAATGTTCCTCATGATCAGGAACAAGTTCATGCAAGTACAACTTGGCAACTTTTCAACCAGCCAAAAACAAAAAAAAACTTGGCAACTTTTTTAAACTCTTTTATTACATTGGTAAAGTTTAGGTCTTGAAACAATAAAATATAGAATAACAGTCTCGCTAACCTACTTTTACAACTCATAAGATCACTCTTCATTAGCAGAAAAAATAATAATAATAATTATAATTATGACTATCTATAGTGGAAACATTGACATTAATAGCAATATTGTTACTTTGTTTTGCCAAATGGGCATGCATGATATCATGTTCTCTTTTGATTAAAAAGCCCTCAATTGGCTTATATTATAGAGCATCTTCAGCCGCAAAATTAAAATGGCTTCTGAATCATTGATTATATATATATGTACACAAATATACATACAAACATAAATATATAAATATATATAGCCGCCTAGATACCTAGATTCTATCTATGAAGTTAGTGCGTGCCAGAAGATTGTATATATATATATATATATATATACAGACACATATATATATATATATATAAGAGCTTTTGTCTATATAGCTATCTATATATATATATAAAAGAGCTTTTGTCTTTTAGCTTTCTCTTTTAATGATCAGTTATCGAACAGATCAATGTCTCACATGCTGTCGATAGAAAAAAGGAATAAATGCAGACCAGTTACTAAAGATACACTCCGTCATGTGCCGCCCCCACAGTCGTCGTTTAATTTGTTGAATTTTCATATTTTATCATACTTCTATATGTATAAGAATTATTAGTCTTGGAGGATCGAATGGGAATCTTATAACTAGTGGCCAATATACTAATAGTCGTATATAGTTCCACCAAAAAATGACTGGCATTACAATCGTTATTTACACTTTGTTTTTTCCGGCTTGAAACGAGATTTTTAGACATGTTGGACGTTGGTGGCAAGGATCGAGGTGTTGGATGGTGAAAATCACCTTGGTGATGGGTGATTGTCTTTTCAAATTTGTTTTGCTTTTTTCTTTCGTATGTTACTTTTTCATTAATTGTCTAATTTTTGGGGAAGAAAGAGGAAGAAGTTCGACATTGTTTATCTTATTTATACATACATACACACATACATACATACATACATGCAGTTTTAAATATATATTTTTTAAAATTTAGCTCCAAGTAATTTAATAATAAGAATAAAGGACATTTTACGCTTGAAAAAACAGGTTTAGTCAACTTTTATCTAATAAGGTACCTTTTAATATTATTAAAAACAAAATATATAAAATAATATTTTTATGAAACACCGAAAACCAAAATAATTTTTCTCCTAAATAAAAATTGCTGCGCTCCCCTCAAGAAAAAAAAAAAAAAAAAGCTGCGCACATCCTCTATTTTTCCATCTTTAACCCATATTACACATCGCAGTAATACACCTTTTCGTTAAACTTTGGACCCCTTTTTATAAATCCCTCTTCAGCCCCCACTCTCCCACCAACTCCCACATGCATGCGTGCTCAGATTCTTTGTCTCTATAAATAGGCCTTATGTTCCGACTATGTTTCTCAAACTCCTTCCCCTAACACCCTAGCTCGCTCTTTCTCTTAAGCCTAAAGATAATATATTTCAGCTTGAAAATTTAACGAGAGCAAGAAGCTAGCTTGTAACGCCCCCTTTCCGGACGTCACAGATGTCGTTACATTCATTCATTAAACCATTAATTGTAGCAAAACTATTATGTATTTGAATTCATATTTATAATCATAGTTTGGAAAAGCATTCCCAGGATCCATACATACATATATATATTTGTATTTTTATACAATTTACAAAAAAATTCTAAATTACTTAATTATAACAATTCGCTTTCCCATAAACGTGCTGTAAATAGTTTGCTAATATCATTGAAATTTAAATTAACCTTTGAAAAGAAAAATAAAATTCCTTGAACACATTTCGGCAGGCCAAACTTGTGACTTCGGCAGGCCGAACTCGACCAGCAAGCCGAAGGTCATCCATCGGTAGGCCGCCCGAGGCTTTGCAAAATGGGGTTTTCAAATTTAACAAGATCGACAGGCCGAAACTTGGCATTCGGCAAGCCGATTAATATTCTTCGGCATTCCGACCAATAATGGTCGGTAGGCCGAACTAAAAAAAATTTTCTTTTAAAACAAGTTTTGAAATTTCAAATGTGGAAGAAAATTTATAAAATAATAAAAATTATATTAAACAAACATTCTTAATAGTTTTAAGACATATCCTTAAAATTCAAAAAATCATAAGCATATTCGGAATCAAAAATCAAACTCATTTCATAAAAATCTCTTTCCATGGCGTTCTTCCATTTGCAAACCATCTTCTTGCTTAGCTCACACGCCTGTCAATGTCCCCCGCCTACTTCATAATTTTCTTACCCTTATCTGCAACATGATGTAAAACTTGAATAAGCTAACGCTTAGTAAGTACATTGTAATTCTCACAACTTAAAAACATTTCATGAACATCTTCAACTTCATCATTATCATCATCATAATAGTGCACTAGGCACATTTTTATTGGAACATATCTTTCATTACATCATCCATATTAAAACTTTATTCATTTTATCTTAAGGGCCCAAGTGTTGCACCATAACATCATTATCGTAGGCGCGCCGTCATGAGAGGAGAGGGGTAGCTAATCCCAAACCAAACATGACACATAACATAACATAACATAACATAATATATCATTGGGTGTGCAACACTTATTTAGGTGATACATATATACGTACTTATACTTTCATACTTTGAAAAACATTATCATGAAAACATGCATAAACTTTCATGCCTTAAACTTCATGAAAATCATCATGAGAAATCATCATAAAACCATCATGAAAATGGATTCCAAACTTTTCATAAAACTCATACTTTTCATAAACATATCATGTTGCAGGTGAGAATGTACTTACCTCAAAGAGCTTACTTAACCTTACTTTTGTAGGTGACAACGCCGCCGTCTTGATGTACTCATTTCTCAATGTGTTCATGTCATATATTCATAAAATGGTAATTAACATTTATTTAATGAATTAATTACCATAACATAACATCCATAACATCATACATACATACATTTCTTGAAAACATAAACTTATAACATATTTATTAACTTTAAAATATTAGAACAACACTTTCAGCATACTAATATTTCTGACCTCCATGAATTTAAAAATTAGAAACTTAACATACACACATAATTTGAGCACCATATTTGGCAGGGATAAAGATATCATATAAATATATTACCATGATTTTTCATTAGTCATAATAATTCCATTTAATATTTA
>CAMOHE010009043.1:10278-43639 GCA_946598075.1 Artocarpus hirsutus
TCTCTTTTAGTAGCAGCCAGAGAAGCTGATGACTGAATCAGATTCGTCTTCCAAAATGTGCAGTTGTACACGTAAAGAAGGGTAAGAAGTTGTTTGCATCAAGGGAGGAAGGCGCTTGCGAATTGGCCTTGCAAGAGTCGCCTTCCTTTTCAGTTTGTCAGCGCTTTAGACCCGAGGGGTATCCCCTCCGTGACATCCAGGGTCCGTTTGATAAATAGATTCAAATTGATGATTTAATTTGAGTTAGTGTGATTTGAATTAGGATTTGAGTCAATGATTTGAATTGTTATTCGAATTGATGTTTGGATGTGCATTTAAGTTTTAATATGAGTATGGAATAAAATTGAAATTTGTGTTTGGAAAGGTAGTGAAAATAGTTTTTGATTTATTAACAAATCTAATAAAATCTTAATGTTAATGACTTTAAAAAATATACAATATGGATATTGATTTATTCCCATCTTTATTAGAAACACAGTGAAAAAAGAATCATCTCAATTGGATATCAAAAGAAGAAGTTATGATTTTTTTCCTCAAATATAGGAGAGAGAATTTTAGTTTTTACTGTAGCAAAAATATCTGAGTATCAAAAGTTTAAGAGGGATGAGAATTCCGAAAACTTGAATTCTTATACTCAAATGATTCAGATTTTGAAAGAAACAAACATATATCTAAAGGATTCTTGATACTCAAATTCAAATTTGAGTCTATTGAGTTCAAAAAAATACTTGAACCAAGCATATCTAAGTATACCCATGCTAAACAAGCGTTTACTTAGTTGTTTAAGTGGTGACGTCCTGCAAAATTTCACAACCTGGTTCTGGCTGAGCAAGGTAATATTTATTTTTAGATTCCTCAAATCATTTCCCAAGCTCAAGACTATTTGAGCTAGCACCTTTTTTTCTCCACCTAGCATCCAAATGAAAATTCAACTCCTACACCCTAGTTGCACAGCTGAGCAGCCCGGTCGGGTCCAACCTGACAGACACAGGGTGTGGGCCACGACAATGGGCCTTGCCTCTAAGACCCCCACTCCCGGTCTTGCCGAGTTGAGATAGATCGAGCCGCTCGGAATTTTTTCGTGTAAATTAGGTTGGATGCTAGTTTTGTAGTTTAGTTATTCACCTATATCATTTTTGTGTAAATTGGGTCCAAATTTGTTATGGTATGCTCGAATGTTAATTCTCCACAAGTGTTATTCCTTTAATTCACCTTCATTTTGGCACTAATTCACCTCTAATTCCTCAAATCAACGTCACATGATGTGATTGCCAATCTATAGTCATGAAAACTCATTAATGAATTATTGCTCTTGTCCTTTGTCGTTAAGTCATTAATTGTTCGATTAGACATAATATCCTAGCACCTTGAAAATTGTGATCATTCTTGTCCAACTCCTGTTCCTTCTTGCTTCTGAAAGATGTAATAGCTGATGTCCATGGTGGGAGCCTAACTATAGGATGACCATACGTTTTATATGCCTCATATAATTCTTTTTTTTGTTCTTTGAGGGAAACATGTTCTTATGAGGAGGTTAAGTAGATTTTCTTTTATTAGGTCGTTATTAGCTTATCAAAAAGGCAAGTAGATATTCATTATCAAAATAGCCATGCCTAACGGCAAAATCACGTCTGAGGTAAAGAGTTCGAATCCCTTCACCTCTATGTTAAAAAAAAAAAAAAAAAGCCATTAGCTGTTCTTTGTAACAAGGTTTCTGGTGCAGAGCTCATAGGGTTGTGAGTATCCTTGTTGTTTTCTGTTATAACCTTTAGAATTAGACCAATTACGTGAATGAATTATGAAGATACATAACAAGGTACTTGTGGTTCCTCTTACCGATCCTTTTCCTTTCAATTGGAAAAGAAGTGAAGTCTACTGGCCCTGCATAAGGACGTCTAATCTAGTTAGAAGTCTGGCATCTTGGTTCCTGATGGGATTTTCTAATCAGTATTTCTCAACATTAGATCAAAATGATAATAATAATAATAATAAAATGACAAAAACATGTAAAGTTGATTGTGTTTTTTATTGATTGTTCGGACCCGAAATGCAATGACATGTCTTTTCCTCTTGATTGTGTGTGACACTGAACCAATTGGATTTATTCGTCCTTGGTTTTCTACGGTAAAAGTCAAAATATCTATGAAATTCGTGCCTATCTGCCTGGAGGATTTTTTTTTTTTTTGGTTGACAGGAATTTTGTTGTTTGTGTTCATAATTTATACAAAAATCCTCGTTAAAACTAACTACTTATAAAACAATAGACCCTAATTTATTATGTAGTATATTTTTTAAATTGAAACTTATTATTTTATAAGTAGTAAGGTTTTAACCTAATAGAGTTAAATAAGAATGTTATAATTTATATCTATCTAGCGTCGTATTTGTGATTATAACGAAACATGTAATCTGCCTAGGATAGGCTTGTGTTTGTAATTTCGAGTTAATTATTGTTCTAAGAATAGAGGCATATTGTTGGGATATGATAAAATAATTTTTGTTAAGAAACATAGCTTGTCCGTGGATGTTATCACAAAATCTAAAGAAGCATTCTATAATCCATGAAGGATCAGGTGTGAAGATGTTAGTAATTCATGAAGGGCCAAAATATTGTATATTTTCATTTTTAATAAAAAAATCCTGGAGACTATTAATAAAAAAAAAAATCTTGATATTTATATTACCGACTTGTGACTTTAGTTTGTTTTTTTGTTTTTTGTTTTTTTTTGTTGGCAAAACAAAAATATCCGTGTGCCTTTAGTTTGTTTTTTTTTTTTCTTTTTTGGCAAAACTAAAAATCCGACCTGCCGGATTCGAACCAGCGACCTAAGGATATCTGCTTAGCGTTTGCCAACTACAGTCCTCCGCTCTACCAACTGAGCTAAGGTCGGTTGTTGAACGGGCCTCCGACAAAATAATAGATATTGATTATCTGTATTTACTTTTTTTAATTATCATTTTTTTACTTCTCTACGATTTTGAAAAAAGTAAAGGACAAATTTGACACTTACCTTCGACGACAAATCTTCATTAAAAAAATCTGAGACATTATTCGAGGAGACAGAATTAAATGTCGAATTCAAATATAAACACATACGTAATATGGACTAAATTCAAGAAAAAAAAGTCACACAATTAAGCATAATCTTTTTGGAAAACTTCATTTATATTAAAATAGTAATACAAATACCGTACGAGAATGTGAAGGACTTGCACCACAAGATAAAACCCTCAATGAAGGTTAATTCTACCAAAAACATCTGATAAAGCTTAAAGGGTGATACATATGTCAAAGACATGAAAATAAAAAAGTACCTTGGGTTCTTGACACATCAAAAATACGATTACTGACAAATACTCTACAATCGATTTTACATTACGCTCTATTTGACAAAAACTCTGCAATCGATTAAAAAAATAGTAATAATTCTCGTAATGTTAACATTTCTCCCTATATATGTCAAAAAATACTTTAGTGGAAACAAAACGAGTTTTTTTTTTTTTTTCCTTTTCTCAAAGGGAAACAAAATGACTTTGGACAAGGTATTTATCCTCCTAAGTTTTTTCCCCTAACTTTTGATCGACTTTAAACCTTCTTTTTCATTCCATTTTACGCCCACATTGAAAATTAATTAGATATCATATTCCTCTTCAAGCACTCAAATGGTTGAAGCCTAGAAGTGTTGAGTCATGCCAATACAAGTATAGCCTAGCACTCTTGAACCCCACAAAGTTCTTTTCATGCTTCCTTCAACCTAGTGAAAACAAAACAAATAACATTAGACAAAAAGATATGAGGATTAAAATATGCCCATGCCTTTAATCACAATGCACATTTAGGGGCATCATGATACAAATGAATGACAATAGACAACACATGGCATGACATTCCCCGGTCCCATCATCATGTAAGTGCATTTTTTTTTATCATTATATTTCACCCAAGAAATCACTTGCTCAAGACAGAGGGATTAGATTCTATAGATTTCATTGGCTTGTTTCATTTGTTTCCTTCTTATCATCGACTGAGCAAAAGCGTGACATGAAAACTTCTTTCTTCAAAAGGAGTCCTTGCCCCTTTTGTTGTTCCAAAATTCACAATAAAGGAAAAATAAAAAATAAAAACGGAAGGGGCCTTTAGGACAACGATCGCCGCTCACATGACCCCTTATCATTCCTCTTCTTATTAAAATAATTCAAAAGGATGACATGCACCTCTCTCTTTCTCTCTCTCTCTCTGTGTGTGTCTGTACACACACACACACACAAATACACAAATGGGTCCTCTTCAAGAGGGGTCATTGAAGCACATGATAGTCACTCACATGACCCTTCCTCACAATAATTGATATCTCTTTTCTTCATAATATATGTTCTTTTGTAAGCTTTGGAAAGGGGTGTCTTTCCCAAGGCGATTAATTGAACAGATCAATTGGTATGGACTGGTCCATTAAAAATCAGCATAAAAGTTGTTTAGCTGCTGAACTATACGCTTGGTTGATGGGAAAGACATCATCGATAGCTTCTTCACATACAAACTCAAAATAACCAAATATATATATATATATATATATATATATATATATATCACTTTTAGTTGAGCATACAAAACCAATTTCTATGTTTTGGAAACATTCTATCCTTTTCAATCCATTTTATGAGCTTTTCAAAGCTTCTACAAAGCTCCCCACCAACGACATCATCTTTTCTTTTCTTTAGAGACATCACATAGGGTTGTAACGCTCCGAAATTAATTAAGTAATATTAGTGAGTAAAATGATGAATTAGTGTGCCATAATGAGTGTTTTAAACTTAATTGATCGTTTTGTGAAATTTTTAAATTAACAATATTTTTGATTATTTTAATGGTTTTTAATTATTCTTAATTATTTTAAGTGTTATTTTGAATATTTGAAACAAAATAATTTGTCAAATGTCAGAAGCGTCCGTTCTACAAAACTGTGGGTGGCATACGGTTTTCGTACAGTGAAACCATCCATTTTTTCCTCTATTTAATATTTCCTCTCTCACTTTCTCTCCCTCACTCTCGCTTATTCTCTCTCTCGCTCTCTTTCTCTTGCTTTCTCACTCTCTCCCTCTGCGTCTCTTCCTCTCTCCTCTTCTCTCAAAATTTTTGAATAAAAAAAAATCAAGGCCAAGCTTCGGATTAGTGGATTGGAGGCTCGAGAACGTGATTGAGCAACCAAAAACATGATTTGAAGCTCGAATCTAAGGTTAGTTTTCAAATTTTTAAAACTTTTTCAATTTTTTAAATTTCCTTGCATTTTGAAATCTAAGCTCATTTGCACTTAGAAAACCACTAATTTAAGTTAGAGAAGCTAAAAACAACTAGAATCTAAGCTTTGTTTGATCAAAAATGGATTTAAATCAAGATTTTTTATTTTTCTCTATTTTTCTCTATTTTTGGGATTTTTTAAAATTTTTGTAAAAAACTTGTTTTAATGCGTTAAAAAGTAATCTACTATGTTTTTCTATCAACTATGATCATTATTATGCTTAGGATTTGAAAAACATGTTGAAATTGAAGATTTGGGCTCGGGGAGGTCAAAACTTGTGCCTGAAAAATTTTGAAATTTTCTAATTCGGTAGGCTGAACTTTGTGTTCGGCAGGCCAGATTCATACGACTAGCAGGCTGAACCTAGAAAAGTTCAGCCGACCAGACTTGGTTTTTCGACAGGCCGAACTGTATAGAGTGACCTGCAGGCCGACCGAGCATGGTGGGGATTTTGTTATTTTTATCCGTTTTCACCGTTTTAAACCCCAATTGAGATTTTGACTTTGTAAAATGATTTTTTTGTAAATACAAATGGCACACTAGGACACCATGAAATAGTTTAGCAACATGGGTTATCTTAAGCTAGATACTGATAAACTTATTTATTATACATTTAAGGTTGTTTGTGGTTCCGCGGAGCTGACGTGTAGCGGATCAGGTTACGGTGTAGGACACACCGGCACGAGTATTGAGATAGGACTTCTACCCTTTTTCTTTGGTAACCTAGTTTTAAAAATGATTTGGCCTTAAAAGGAATTTAACAAAAATGTTTTTAATGATGGATTGAGAAAAAGGATTTCCATTTGCTGTTTTCATAAACAGTAGATTGAGGTGGTTTTATTATAAACCTCATAATAAATATAAATGAGAATACTTGGTAAAAAGGGATTTTTAATATTTATAGAAATATATATAAATATATATATATATATACATAGGCATGATGCCATATCAGAGATCGGGTCATGTAGCGTGTAACCTTGAGGGTAGGTTCTGAAACCCAGCTGGCCACTACGGTGGTGTTACATATATGGTTTGCCTAGGAAAAGAAAATAATATTCTTACTGGTCGACCAATAAACGGTTTTGGTAAGATAATTTCAATTGAATTTCATATATTCATTTATTTATGTTTAGTTTTCTAAATAATTTCCTAAACAATGATATTCTTTTCGAAATTAAATATTTTAAATATATATATATATATAGTTCTATCGAGCCTTTCACTTACATTTTATTTGTTTTCAAACCTTTCCCCCTCTAGGTGGATTTCAGCATAGGATCGGAGAAAAGTCCACAGACCGGACATTTGAGCTATAGAAGCACCAAGTAGGTTATTTAAATAATATAATCAAAGCATGTACTACTTTAACTTTTCTTTTCATATTGGACTGTGGTTATAATTAATATTGTCAGTACTATGTGTGCGCATAAGATGTGAGTTAATGGGACCCAACTTGTAACCCTTACCCTTTCTTTATTATCTTTACTATTTTCTATTGCTTACTTTGTTATTTATATTTGTTTATTTAATGATCATAAATACTTGTTTAAAAAGAATTTTAAAATTTTCACTTTTTTCATAACGAATAAATTTCTTTAACCTATGATTAATTAAAATTTCTACTTAATCAATTTAATTAACCCGCCACGTCACGTCCCGTACTCCGAGGCATGACAAAATGGTATCAGAGCTCAAGGTAACCTTGGGAATTGTGCACATATAGGTACAACAATGAAATACTATTGGCAGTCCAAATTTTGTTTTCAGAAGTGAGAGAATGACACCTAAACGTCGTTCTACAGCTGACGTCGAGTTTGGAAACGATAAGGGCATGATGAGGGCCATGTTTGCTGCATTTTAACAAATGGCAACAAGGGTAAGACCGAAGGATTCCGAGGCTAGTACTTTAAGGAGTCTCGACGCTCGTTCGTACAGACCTTCGATAGAAATAAGGACACGCAAGTGGCTGAGTATTGGCTAGATTCGATTGTGAAACACCCTGATACTCTTAGCGTGCTCGCAAAATATCATGTGGAATTTACAGCATATAAGTTTGAAGGTGGTGCCAATATCTGGTGGAAGCAGGCCAAACGCTTGGAAAACAATGGTAATATCAGCTGGGATAGGTTGGAAGAGTTGTTCTATGATCGATACTTTCTGCAATGATATAGAGACCAGAAGGTGACTAAATTCTATAGGTTACAGTAGGGTGATATGTCAGTTTGGGAGTCCAAGGCGAAGTTCAATGAGTTGGCTAGGTTCGCTCCATCTGCAGTGGCATCGGAGCGTGAGAAGTGCATCAAATTTCAAGATGGACTTAAGCCTCTTATTCGATGGCAGGTGGTTGCCTTGCGGCTTAAAAGTTTTGATGAGCATGGATCATCAGCAATATCTGTGGAGAGTGATTATGTGCAGTACTGTGAGAATCGAACCAAAACGTTAAGAGGACCACAGAGGAGCAGCAGAAGGAGCACCAGTAGTCGACCAATTCTAAGAAAGAACAAGCAGGGTGGCATGAACAACGGTAGCAACAGTTCATCTAGCAGTGGGCGTAGCAACCCCTACAGCTTTCACTGTCACTATTGCTAGCAACCGGGACATATCAAGAGGAATTGCTCAATCAAGAGTACTCGCCTAGGACTTCAAATCGAAGAAAGAGCTAGTCCTCAACCTCAGCCTCAGACCCTACCTCCGCCTCAGCAATTCCCTCAGCTCCAGTTCCATTAGTTATCGCCCCAGCAACTACCATATTTAGCACAAGGATACCAGTCGCAAAATCTCCAGCGCAATGTCCCTCAGTACAGAGCACCGAGTACAGCTAGCGTGCAGTCACCACCATCACAACAACATCGGCCAACTAATCTAGGACCCAGTAATATTGGTAGAGGAAAAGGGAAAGCTCCAACATAGGTTCATACCATGACAACAGGAAGTACAAATGCTCAGACCAGTAATACGGTTGTCGATGGTACGATTATAGTTTCTCAGTCTCTAGCCCATGTTTTATTTGATACTAGTGCCACTCACTCTCTCATTTTGAATTCTTTTGTACATGCCTTGGGATTAGAAATAAAAGATTTGATGAACCCTTAGTTATAGCCTCACCCGTGGGTCGGGTGTGTGTGAACTGTGTTTGTAAAGCTTGTAAAATAAAGATTGAGGATGAGATTTTGAAGAGTGATTTGATTGTAATCCCCATAAGTTCATATGATGTAATCCTAGGGATGAACTGGCTGTCCAGATATAATGCAGTTATAGATTGTCAGCTTAGAAGAGTGACTCTAGTGTCCGATAAGGGGACAATGATCACTTACTAGGGTGGTGGTGATCGGCTAATGAGTGAATATCTCGTAAAGACATGTCTCAGAGGACGGAAGAACCTAGCTTGTTATGCCTTCCTCATGACCTTAAAAGGAGAGCCTAGTACCTCAAAAAGAAACGCAGCAATTCCAGTGGTGGATGAATTTGAAGATGTCTTCCCTATTAAGTTGCCAGGACTATCACCGCATCGAGAGATCGAATTTGGTATTGAGTTGCTTCCAAGAACAGCACCGATTTCTGTAGCACCTTATCAGATGACACCGGCAGAAATGAAAGAATTAAGAAAACAACTTCAGGAGCTTGCTGATAAGGGATATATCCAGAATAGTACATCACCATGGGGAGCACCAGTTTAGTTTGCTAAGAAGCATGGTGGAACTCTCAGGTTATGCATAGATTATCGGTAACTAAATCGGGTCACGGTAAAGAATAAGTATCTTCTGCCTAAGATCGATAAACTACTTGATCAATTGGGAGGTTCAAGGTATTTCTCAAAGATAGCTTTACGTTTAGGATACCTGTAACACCCGCCAATTTCGCGTAACGAATTATGTTAAAAAAGTAACGACATTAACTAATCTCCTTATTGATTTATGATATAATGTTACTAACTGTTTTATTTTAAGTACCATGACAGGTGACGGTCACGTGAAATTGATGTGTTCAAGGTGTTCATGTCAATAATGTTGCATGCATGGTATATATTTTGTGATTAGTTTAGATATGTTGCAATTGTGAATATGTGGCAGTTCGGCAAGCCGAACCTTCAAGTTCAGCAAGCCGAAATGACCCTCACGGAACGGCAGGCAAGACCTCGCGACTTCGACAGGCCGAAGCGAAACATCGACAAGCCGAAGACAGCTGACGAGCAGTCAGCAGAAATCTCTCAAAATTTGTGACAGTGATAATTATGATGATTGGATTAAATTAGATTATTTATTTTGATTGATTGGCATATTTTTGGATTGATTTCTTTATTTTGGTAATAGGATGTTTGACTTTTGAGAATGATTGAGTTATTTTGAGATGGTTTCCTATTTTTGAAAATTAAAAATAGTTAAGAAAGAACAAATTGGTTGACTTCCCCAATCCTCTCCATTTCCACGTTTATGTGCCTCAGATTTAGTCAGGAAAATTCTGACTTAATAGAGAATTTTGACCCCTTGCATTATTTTTATTCACAATAATTTTTCTCTCTCTAAAAATTTCTTTCAGACACACACACTCTCTCTTTCTCTACACATTCTCTTTTCCCCTTCTCTTCTTAATTTTCTGCAATACTTGATTGAAATTATGGGTTAACACATAGAAAAATTCAAAAGAAACTTGAGAAGAATCATCTTGAGGTAAGGGTTTATTCTCGGTATTTTAGAAATATATTTCTCCTCCTTAATCCGACTGTTATATCTTTGTCTAGAAATTTTTGTTTGTTCTGAAATTTTAATATGTTGTTCATGTATATGTTACGTGATGTTCTTCCAAATTTCACTTTAATTGGATTTTTCTATGTTAAGTTATGAATTTTCTTCTCTCTGCCACTCACAAAAAAGTATTGCTGATTGTTTATAATGCACATAAATGTAGCCTTTGTTCATAAAGCAAATGAATGATTTTCTCACAAAATTTCATATATATATGTGTTAATTTATGAATTGGAAAGTCTCATGATAATATGATGAATATTTCATGTGTCATGGAATTTTTATTGAAGTTAGGTTTTTAGACTGTTTTATCAGTAAATTGTTGAACTTTTATTATGTGATGTTTTTGTATGATTAAATGATTTTATTTGGTGATGAGAATTTTTGTGGTATTGTATTGTATGATAAAAAGTTGTCATATGAATTTTAGGGTCATTGTAATTTTATTTAATTTGTTGGAATATGTTAATTGTATGAAACTCACTGCTTAATATGATGAAAATTGTTTTGTTCCTGTTGTCCTATGCATGTTTTGGATTGTATGGAATTTATTTAAAGGTGATTTTTGAAAATCTTGAAGTTCTTGGTGTCTATTGTATGCAGGATTTTTATGAAATTATTTTAGGATGTAGATAATTTATTATATGAAGTGTCTATTGCATGCAGGATTTTTATAGAATTATTTTAGGATGTAGATAATTTATTAAATGAATGTAAGAAAGGACTGCTCACTGATTTGTTATTGTTGGCAGTTTTTGTGTAGTATGTTGTATGACTTATTTTAGATGCCAAATGAAATGTTTATGATCAATGAAAAATCATGGTAATATGTTTATATCTTATCTTTGTTCCTGTCAAATTTGGCGCCCAAATTGTGTGTGAATGTAAAGTTATTGAGTTATGAATTCTTAGAGGTCAGAAAGCATTTGTGTTGATAATTTTATTCTAATGTTTTAAGGTTAATGAAACATATTATAAATTTATGTTTTCAAGAGATGAATGTATGTGGAAATGGAAGATGTTATGTTGTGATGATTAATTCTTTGAAAATAAATGTTTATTGTTATTTTTAATGAATGTATGACATGAACACACTAAGGAGCAAGCACATCAAGACTGCGGTGACGTCACCTACAAGTAAGGTTAAGTAAGCTAAATAAGTAAGTATATTTTCACCTGCAATATGATGAGTTTATGAAAATTTTGAAATCTATGATAGTTTTATAATGATTTCCACGATGATTATATATGATGTTTTATTAAGAAAGTTTAATGTATAAAGTTTATGCATGTTTCGATGGTGATGTCTTTCAAAGCATAAAAGTATGTATAGGTATATATGTATTACATAAGTGTTACACACCCCATGTTATGCTATATTTATGTTTATGATGTCATGTTTGGTTTGGAATTAGCTACCCCTCTCCTCTCATGACGACGTGCCTACAATGATGATTATGATGTAATACTTGGGCTCTTAAGATAAAATGAACAAAGTTTTAATATGGATAATATAATGAAAGATATGTTCTTTATGAAATTGTGCTTAGTGCACTATTATAATGATGCATATGATGATGATGTTCATTAAATGTTTTTAAATTGTGAGATATGTAATGTACTTACTAAGCTTTAGCTGATTTAGTTTTACATCATGTTGTAGATAAATGTAAGAGAGCTATGGAATAGGTAAAGGACAAAGACGGGCGTGTGAACCAAGAACGGTGAATTGCAAACGGAAGATCATCAAAAAGGAAATTTAAAGATATGAACTATATTTTATAATTTTGAGTATGTTTAATTGTTAAATTTTAAAGATTTGAACTACGACTCTTTAACTTTATAGTGTTGTTATATGTCTTCCGCATTTAAATTATTGAGATTTGTTTTTAAGAAATTGATTTTTAATAGTCGGTTAGCCTATCGATCATTATTGGTTGGACTGCCAATGAAATAATCGGCTTGTCGATTTCCTTGTATCGGCTTGTCGGTGGTTAAGGTTTGGACTGCCGAACAAGTTTGGCCTACCGAAATGTGAAGTTTGGCCTGCTGAACTGTGTAAGCAGATATTAAATGTTATGTTGTGTTTTTTTTATGGATTTAATGTTTGGTATGATAAACTATTTAGAGAATGTTTATAATTGAATAATTTATTAAATATTGACGTATATAAATATTTAAAGAAATATATATGTATGGATATTGGGTTATGTTTTCAAGTTATGTTTTCAAATTATGTTTTCTTTAAATAGTTTATCTTAAAATAAAAGTACTAAGGATTGAATGTAACAAATCTGTGACATTCATAAGGGGACGTTACAATACCACCAACTCAGGATTAAGGAAGAGGACATCCCTAAAACAGCTTTCAGGACTCGGTATGGCCACTTTGAATTTTTGGTGATGCTGTTTGGATTGATGAACGCTCCGACAGCCTTCATGGACTTAATGAACAGGACATTCAGACCTTATTTGGATCAATTCGTGATCGTGTTCATCGATGACATTTTAGTCTGCTCTAATACTTGGTAGGAGCATGAGCAACATCTCAGGATTGCGCTTCAGATTCTGCGGGAGCACCAGCTGTACGCTAAGAAAGAGAAGTGTGAGTTCTGGTTGATGGAAGTTAAGTTTCTGGGTCATGTCATCTCCGAGCATGGTATCTCAGTGGATCCGTCTAAGGTAGAAGCCATAGTGGAATGAGAACGACCGGAGAATGTGGCAGAAATCTATAGCTTCTTGAGACTTACAGGGTACTATAGGAAATTTGTAAAGGATGTCTCGAAGATAGGAGCGCCATTGACAAGATTGCTCAGGAAGAATGTCAAGTTTGAGTAGAATGAAGAACATGAGTTCACCTTCTAAGAGTTAAAGAATCAGTTGACCTCAGCTCTAGTATTGATTATCCCCAATAGTGATGAGCCGTATGAAGTTTATATGGATGCTTCAGAACGTAGACTTAGGTGCGTGTTAATGCAATATGGGCGTGTGGTGATGTATGGATCAAGACAGCTATGACCTCAAGAGAGGAACTACCCTACTCACGACCTAGAGCCTGCAACGGTGATTCACGTGCTGAAGATCTGGGATGTTATTTGTATGGGGTGACATTTCTGGTTTTCTCCAACCACAAGAGTTTGAAGTACCTGTTCACTCAAAGGGATTTGAACTTAAGGTAGTGAATGTGGATAGAATACATGGAGGATTATGACTTTACGCTATGGTACCATCCTGGGAAAGCTAACGTAGTCGCAGATGCGCTTATTAGGAAGTCTTCAGGGATTTTAGCTTGTTTGGCTCTTGAAGACTAGAAAAAGGATGCGACAGTGAGTGAATACAAGCTACAGTATTACGAAGACTACGATCGAGTTTTGGTGTATCACATGGAGACGAACCCAACTCTCATCTAGATCGTGAAACAGAATCAGTGGCGAAACCAGCACCTTCAAGGAATCTGGACGTAAATTTAGAATGGAGAGTAATTTAAAGAATGGAGGATACATGCGGATGGATCGTTGTACTTCAGGGAGCAACTAGCAATTCTAGCAATTGAGGAAGTGACGAAGGCCGTGATGGATGAAGCTCACAAGTCTCAGTTCACCATTCATCTTGGGATCACGAAGATGTATCGTGATCTGAAGGGGCAATACTGGTGGAGTGGTATGAAGAAGGATGTTTGAGAATACGTAGCTAAGTGTGCGACTTGTCTTCAGGTGAAAACCGAGCATTAGAAGATAGCAAGTCAGTTTTAGTCACTTTCTATTCCAGGGTGGAAATGAGAGCACGTGACGGTAGATTTTCTTACCGGTTTGCTAAGAATGGAGCAAAGGCACAATGCAATTTGGGTCGTGGTCGACAGGTTAACAAAGTCGGTGCATTTTATTCCTTTCAGGTCGACTTGCTCGAGGAGAGTCCTCAGAGAATTGTATTTGCAAAACATAGTACGGTTGCACGGAGTTCCTTTATCCATCACATCCGATAGAGACACCAGATTCAATGTCAAGTAATGGAGGAGCTTTCAAAGGCTTTGGGTATAGATTTGAATTTCAACACGGCATTTCATCCTCAGACTGATGGGCAATCTGAGTGGGTTATTTAGATTCTCGAGGACATGTTGCGTACATGTGCGTTAGACTTCGATAGAAACTAGAAGAAGTTCATGCATCTGTCAGGTTTCGCTACAACAATAGCTATCAATCGAGTATTGGCATGGCACCGTTTGAGGTGTTATATGGACGATTGTGTCGGTCATCGGTATGTTGGGTTAAACTAGAAGACATAATTATTCTCAGGCCAGATGAGATTTGTGATAATAATGAGAATGTCGTCGTAATTCGAGATCGATTGAAGGCAGCTCAGAGTCGACAGAAGAGTTACGAGGATAGGAGACGTCGACCCTTGGAGTTTGAGGTAGGAGATTTTGTTCTCCTGAAGGTATCACCTCGCAAGGGCATCACGCAATTTGGAGTAAGTGGTAAGCTTGCACCAAGGTATGTCAGACTGTTTGAGATTACTCAGCGTGTCAGTGTGGTTACTTATCGACTTGACCTTCCTCCTGAACTTTCTCATGTTCACGTGTATTTCATGTGTCGTTGCTTCGAAAGTGTCCGCCCGAGCAAAACAAGATCGTCTCGTTTCAGGACGTACAGATCTAAGAAGACACGACATACGAGAAAGTGCTAATTTAGATCATCAATTGAAAAGTGATCAATTTACGACATCAGGATATCCCACTAGTAAAAGTCGTGTGGCAGCATCACAGGGTTGATGAAGCCACTTGGGAATTAGAATTAAGTATGCGAGAGTTGTATCCGCATTTGTTTTGTTTCTAAACCAAGTTGTAAATTTCGAGGGCGAAATTTCTTTTAGGGGTGGGGAGTTGTAACGTCCCGAAATTAATTAAGTAATATTAGTGAGTAAAATGATGAATTAGTGTGCCATAATGAGTGTTTTAAACTTAATTTAATCATTTTGTGAAATTTTTAAATTAACAATGTTTTTTATTATTTTAATGTTTTTAATTATTCTTAATTATTTTAAGTGTTATTTTGAATATTTGGAACAAAATAATTTGTCAAATGTCAGAAACGTTCGTTCTACAAAACTGTGAGCGGCACATGGTTTTCGCACAGTGTAACCGTCTATTTTTTCCTCTATTTAATCTCTCCTCTCTCACTTTCTCTCCCTCACTCTCGCTTATTCTCTCTCTCACTCTCCTTCTCTCGCTTTCTCACTCTCTCCCTCTGCCTCTCTTCCTTTCTCCTTTTCTCTCAAAATTTTTGAATAAAAAAAAAAATCAAGCCCAAGCTTCGGATTAGTGGATTGGACGCTCGAGAACGTGGTTGAGCAACTAAAAACATGATTTGAAGCTCGAATCCAAGGTTAGTTTTTAAATTTCAAAACTTTTTCAATTTTTCAAATTTCCTTGCATTTTTAAATCTAAGCTTATATGTACTTAGAAAACCTCTAATCTAAGTTAGAGAAACTAAACACAATTAGAATCTAAGCTTTGTTTGATCAAAAACGGATTTAAATCAAGATTTTTTATTTTTCTCTATTTTTCTCCATTTTTGGGATTTTTCAAAAATTTTGTGAAAAACTTGTTTTAATGCGTTAAAAAGTAATTTACTATATTTTCCTATCAACTATGATCATTATTTATGCCTAGGATTTGAGAAAACAAGTTAAAATTGAAGATTTAGGCTCAGGGAGGCCGAAACCCGTGCTTGAAAAATTTTAGAATTTTCTAGTTCAACAGGCCGAACTTTGTATTCGGCAGGCCGAACCTAGAAAAGTTTGGTCAACCGGACTTGGTTTTTCAACAGGCCGAACTGTGCAGAGTGACCCACAGGCCAATCGAGCATGTTGGGGAATTTGTTATTTTTCACCTGTTTTCACTATTTTAAACCCTGATTGAGATTTTGACTTTGCAAAATGATTTTTTTGTAAGTACAAATGGCACACTAGGACACCATGAAACAGTTTAGCAACATGGGTTATCTTAAGCTAGATACTGATAGACTTAGTTATTATAAATTTAAGGTAGTTCGTGGTTCCGCGGAGTTGACGTGTAGCAGATCGGGATTACGGTGTAGGACACCGGTATAAGTATTGAGGTAGGACTTCTACCCTTTTTTCTTTGGTAACCTAGTTTCAAAAATTATTTAGCCTTAAAAGGAATTTAACAAAAATGTTTTCAATGATGGGTTGAGAAAAAGGATTTCCATTAACTATTTTCATAAACAGTAGATTGAGGTGGTTTTATAATGAACCTCATAATAAATATAAAGGAGAATACTTGGTAAAAATGGATTTTTAATATTTATAGAAATATATATATATATATATATATATATACATGGGCATGATGCCATATTAGAAATCGGGTCATGTAGCGTACGACCTTGGGGGCAGGTCTCGAAACCCAGCTGGGCTACTACGGTGGTATTACATATATGGTTTGCCCAGAAAAAGAAAATAATATTCTTACTGGTCGACCAATAAACGATTTGGTAAGATAAATTTTATTGAATTTCATTTATTCATTTATTTATGTTTAGTTTTCTAAATAATTTCCTAAACAATGATACTCTTTTCAAAATTAAATATTTTAAAATATATATATATATATATAGTTCTATTGAGCCTTTTGCTCATATTTTATTTGTTTTCAAACCTTTCCCCCTTTCAGTGGATTTCAGTATAGAATTAAAGAAGAGTCCACAGACCAGACATTTGAGCTGTAAAAGCATCAAGTAGGTTATTTGAATAATATAATCAAGCATGTACTACTTTAACTTTCCTTTTCATATTGGAATGTGGTTGTAATTAATATTGTCAGTACTATATGTGTGCATAAGATGTGGGTCAGTGGGACTCAACTCACAACCCTTACCCCTTCTTTATTGTCTTTATTATTTTCTATTGCTTACTTTGTTATTTATATTTGTTTATTTAATGATCATAAATACTTGTTTAAAAAGAATTTTAAAATTTTTACTTTTTTCTTAACGAATTAATTTCTTTAACCTGTGATTAATTAAAATTTCTACTTAATTAATTTAATTAACCCGTCATGTCATCTCCCGTACTCCGAGGCGTGACAAGGGTCCACCCTTTTTGGATTATTGTTGCTTAAATAACCTCTAATCTCATAGTTTATCTTTGGCCCTATGCTATAACACATAAAACTAAAGAGTATAATATGATATTTATTCTACGTAACACTGGTTTGTAGTAAGCAAATTTATATTTGCACCTTTTATAATCATTATTAACATCCTTTAATATTAATCTTATATATCATTTCATTTAAATAAAAAAGTTATGATCTTTTTCTTTTGTTTCTTAATTATATTTATCACCTACCCTTCCATTTTTATCTTTTTTTTTTTGCTTGCTAAAAAAAATAAATTCAATCTCTCTCTCTCTCTATATATACATATATATATATATATATGTGGATTTGGTTTTTTCAGTAGTAATTACACCGACTATATGATTTCGAAGACAAGATCTCCTAACGAATCCAAGTATAGATATACAATATATATATATATATATATATATATATATATATATAGCGAGAGAGAGAGAGAGAATAGCTTCCACCTACTCTGCCCAGGAAATAGAATAGTGCAAGTGATAATCATTTTTTTCTTTGCAATAAGAATGACCCATTTTGCATTGATTGATGATTTAATAATCCAACCGGTGAACAATCAGAAATGGGACTTTCTGCCTCTATGGCTCCCCCACCCCTGGACCATGCCAACGGCATTGGATCCGTACAATGATGCTACTTCCTCTTTAGGCCGGAGTCAGAAAAATAAATTATAAGCGGAAGCGTGCACTAAAATTATTAGAAAAAAAAGGCTGAGTTGTTGTGTGGTGTGACATATATACAATCTATTTAGTACAAAGGTTTAAAATGATTGAGAATGGTTTTGAACTAATTGGCTTACAAAAGCGTACGTTGATACGCGGAACAAGGAAATGATTCAAATTTATAAAGATGGTTAAAAATGGGTAAAACTTTTAATGTTGATAACTTAATACTCTGTAAATTCTAACCTTTTTAAATCATTCTTTACAATAAAAGTCTTTTTTGTTCTTGTTTTTAGTTATAAACTATAGTTTTTTAAACACCAATTCACTAATGTAATGTTTTATTATCATTTTAAACCTTATATTTTAAACGTTAGTTCAAAGCCACCATTTAAATAACATAAGTTCAAGGCCATTAGTTTAAGCAACAAAGTTCAAAACTGCACCAATTCGAACCTACATGCCAATCCGACTAATAAAATTTTAAAATTTAAAAAAAATACAAACTACAAATTTTACCATATTTCACTTATAAAATTAAAAAAAAATTACAAACCCGTAAGTAATAAGAACAAGGGACGTACTAAGGTTATTTCACCATTTAAGTGAACCTTAAACTCCATTTGATAGAATTTTTGAGGCATCCAAACCTCTTCTTCAAGGACACAAAAAGACGCTTTCAAAAGGACACAAAAAGAAACCGACAAAATTTGTTTATCTCTACTTTTTTTTTGTGATTGCGACAAAAATTTGTCAATTGAAACCAACATTGACAACGTTAAAAAAGAAAACGACGTTGACAATTCTACCAACCCGTATATTGATTTGAGTAAGATGTAACATGAGTGACATGAATAGAGTTATTCAAAAGGACAAGGATTAACATTCATTAATGCTACCAATATCATTGTTGGTCACTACTTTTCTTTTCTTTTCTTTTCTTTTCTTTTCTTTTTAAGAGACTATCTTAAATAAAATGTGTTCATCCTCTACCACTTGTGATATTTCAACATAACGTTCACGTGGGTATTACACAAATTATAGTAAGTTAATTCACTATAAATGAGTGTTTCCAGTATTTATTCGAGAGGATTTATGAAAAATGTTCCCAATAATTTTCCAATGATAGCAATAGTGACTTATATGTGCACACACAAGCTGGATGTATCTTATATATATTAACAGTGACTTCTCGTACGTATTCACTTAAATTTCATTTACACATATATAATATAATGTGTGTATATATATGTTAATTTTTGTTATTTTTCCCTATTGAAACATTTTTATGTGCCGTCACTTAATTAGGTTATTTCCCTTTTTCACTCTCAATATCTTAAGGATTATTTTCTTGACTTATGTACCCTAATTTATTTTGCCGTTTGATTTTTTAAAACAGGTTAAAATGCCCACAATCTATAGAAAGTTTTTCAAAATGCCTTCCTCCTTTAATTCTGACTACAAACTTAACGAAATTATTGACATGACACCTCATTAAAAATTAAAAAAATATATTAAAATTATAATTAAATATTAATTTGTAATAACTTTAATTTTTTACTTTTAGTTTTTCTTTTTCTATTTCTTTTTCACTCCTCCCTCTTCTCCACGCTTTCTCTCTCCTTTCTCTCTCTACTGTAAGTGTTCAGACCAATCCTTTCAAAAAAACACCATGTTCTCCGAACCTTGGCAAATCTCTTGCATGAATGCTAATGAAACATTCCCAACCCTTAGAATGAGTAGATGCTGCAAGGCATTGTTTATATGAAGAGGACAGAAAAGACGCGCAAGGCTTGATGGCAAAATGATTGCATTCGACGTGGGTTTTTGAGCACCAAATTGGATGCCTCTCTTATGCTCGGCCCAGAAATCTACTCAATCAAATGATCAACTACAATAAAAGATGGAAAAAAGTAAGGTTGAATGTTTTTTATTACAAATTAGTATTTAATTATTTTTATATTTTTAATTATAGTTTGAATATATATTTTTTAATATTTAATGAGGTTTCACATCAACAATTCCGTTAAGTTAGAATTAGACAGAAGGGCCCAAAACATGTTGGCCTAGCGGCACCAAGGATATGAAGAGCAGGGCTCGATCCTGCAATTGTATTAAAAAAGAATTGGACATGTCCACCAAAAAAAAAAAAAAGAATTGGACGAAGAGAGGATTTTGACAGATTTTTTATAGATCAAGGGGTATTTAAACAGGTTTTGAAAAATCAAGGGATAGAGAGAATTACGGTACATAAATTATGGGAGATTTATGAAAATAATCCATATCCTAATTGTCATTTGATTCTTTTTCAACCCTGTCAGATTCATTTTATGCATTTTTATTTTTATTATTTTTTATCAATATTTTTTTTGTATTGGCTTTAAATTTGTAACAAACAGTTAGAAAATAAGCATCTCCTTTAAAAAGGAAAAAAAATTAAAGTTAGTGTAAAATCAAGTAAAATAAGAATGTCCAAGTTTATAAATCTTCTCTCACACTCTCGTGTGCTAAAAACTCTCATTTTGAATTATGATGCAAATATTTGAGATGAAATTCAAACAATATAGAGCAATCCTTTGAAAAAAAAGCTCACTTAATGATAATAATATTTTGATCAATTCTAAATATAGAATTTGATATATGTTTTTCCTCTATAAACTCGTATTTTATGTTAAAAGTAAAATTCTGGGTACTTAATTGAATAAGTAGTTCTGTTGATTCATCCACACCATTGAATGGCTCTTGAGAATTGTGCGGCAGGAACATAATATATATATATATATATATATAGATATATATCTCAATGAAAGTGATAAGGCGAATAGAAAATGACCAACCATAATAAATTGCCCAATCTTCTGTGGAATTCCTTATTCATTTTTGCACAAAAAAAAAAACAACGAAAAAAACAACAAAAGAAATCATTCATTTGCTTTATTAGAAATGACAGTGCTTTCTGGGCATCAATGAAAGAAAAATAACATGGAGGGTACAATTACAAAGACTTTACTCAATAACCCCACGGCCCCAACTGCTGCCTTGGACTTCTCTTTTCTTCGTATACAACTAAAATACACTATTTTTTTTTTTTATCTCGCAGTTACAACCGAATGAAACAAAACAAAATGGAACATTTACACCAGTTAATTCTGGTACAGAAAAATTTGAAGAAACACACAATTTCTTGGGTTTTTTTTTTTAGCTTGGTTACTTCTTTTGAATCCTCTTGGGAGGGAAGAGAAGAGAAAATAAATAACAAATATAAGTGGACATTGAGGGGAACCTCCATATATTAATGCTAATTTTGATTAGCATAATAACTGTAAAATGTGACAATTTTTTTTTTTTCAATTTTCAACCCCAACACTCAGGGGTTAAAGAATGGTCTCTCTTGTAGTCCTTGCAATAGTCATAGACCATATGGTAGCGCTGGACCCACCTCATGGCCCTATTCTGCTGCCGGGTCAGCCCGCCGGACCGGTAGGGAGAGGCGGAAACTGGGTGGCACCAAAGCGACGCGTAGGCGGAGCATCCGCCGGCCTTGAAGTTGGTGTACTGAGCAACAAATGGCTGGTACCTATAATCAGCTTTGTATTTTCCATCTTCCGTAGCCCATGATGAGGCATCCCATATTGAACCATAGACCCACATTGGCCTTAGTGGAAATGTTGCGCTACTTTTCCTAGGGTACCTCCTTATGGGCACATCATCCACAAGGAATCTGCAATGATAATAATTAAATTCCCAATTTTGCATTAAATACAATAATAAGACAATTAATTACCTACAACAGCTGCCTTAAAAGTTTTATACCTAGTCTAGTGCTAGTACTTTTTCTGTGTAATAATTAAACTATATTGGTGTTTGGAAGTGGTTCTCATCACTCAGTTCTCACCACAAACTCAGTTATAAACAGTATAAAGCTCTCACATGCTACAGTAACAATAAAAAAAAATTGCTACAGTATAAAGCTCTCACATACTATAATAAAAATGGTTCCCACCATTGGTTCTCACCACCTTTTTAAACACCCTATATATGTTTTATTTAGATTTTGATGCAATATGCAATGAATTATTGTATTAAGGGCAAGCAAAAGAGACATGTTGACAATTTTCAATATTTTACTTTATCCAACTTTTTGTACATTTGTGCAAACGTTTATTGAGAAAGCGTATCCTAGTCATGTGATCTTAATTCTATTTTATAATTGCTGCTGTCAAAATCAATTGGCTCCCTTTATTTTAGAGTCGGATGAAAAACACTCTTATGCCTTTAGTTTTTATACTGAATTGAAAAGATGTCACTAAATCAAACGTAGGGTTGTAGATAGTTTCCATTTTACTTGAAGCCCAAAAAAAATATTTTTTTAACGGCCCAGATCATTTTTTTCCATCATCCAACGACAGAAAAATAAGAAGTACGTCGTGATTTTGGCCGGTGCAAAAAAAAAAATAGCTTTACCCTTTTTAGTAGATAAACTTAATTAACTTACATGATCTCCTTAGGACTCCATAGAATGGCATAATGATGAAAAGCTTGTGTTGGATCAAACCAAAGATGAAACTTCATTTCTCTGCCAATAATTCTTCCATCTCCACTTCCTCTTATATAAACATTGGTCTGTAATGTGTACGGCTTCCCAAATGTTGTTCCAAGGAATTCAATGTCCACTTCATCATGGAACCCCGGATGAGCTTCATTATTTGAAAGCTGCCATTTTTAATTTTTTACTTAAATTCTTAGTATTTATTTAGCTGGACTAAAAATTTGCACTAATTAAACTCTAAACATAAATAAACTCTTAATTTTTTTTTTATTGGGGTTAAATTCTCACATAGAAAGCTGTTATAACTCCTGCAGTGTAACCAGGTTGGAGCTTCATGTTGGCACCAAAGTAGCCCGATCTAAATGGACGGTTTGACTTGAAACCACTTCCTGTCATTATTATTCCCAAAAAAAATAAAAAAAGGCACCAAGGAATTAGTGAAAAAGTGTCATATACATATACATATATACATAATATATATATACGCATATAAATATATATTGAAGAAAAATAGTGAAAGAGGGGGAGAAGAGAAAAGAGAGTGCCTGAAGTACTGTCAAGCCAGATTGTTATTGCATTCTGGTCAGCTCTTTGATGGGAAGGACCCCAGAGATTTCTATAGCCTTTATAAAAGCTTATGGACCTGAATTTAGTGCTTGGCCAGTAACCAGGTGAAGGTGGCCAATCTGCATTGCTTGAAGGAACCAATATCAGGATTACAACCAAGATTAAAAACAAAGCCATTTTGAAATATATATATATATATATATATATATATATATGAGCGTGTATGTTTAGATATATGGGGGAGAGAGAGAGAGACAGAGAGATCAGCTCGAGAGGAAATAGCTAGCTAGGAGAGGGAAGAAAGTGAAGGGACTATATAGAGAAAATGGAATGATTGTCTATGCTTAAATGCAGGGTGAGAGAGAGAGAGAGAGAGAGAGAGAGAGAGAGAGATCTTGAGGCTCAAGAGTGAGTGTGTGAGTGTGTATGGAAGAGTGTGGTTCGTACAGCTTGTAATAAATAGAAAGATTATTGTGTCCTTTGCATTACATGAGGTAAGTAACAAGGAAATCTGTGAAGGGTTAAAAAAAAAGAGGTGTCTCCAAGAACAAACAAAAATATTGAACAAAAAAGTGGATGTATCATGGATGAATTAAAGTGACTTGACTATTAATATTAGCATCCGTCTTAATAAAAAGACAATTTCTGAGGCGTGAACCAAAAAGGATCCATATTGATTTGTTTATATCATGTTAGATTTATAGAAAAAAATGATTTTGATTGAATCTAACATATTCAAAATATGCACTACTGGTGGATATTTTCACCGGAAAAATATTCTAATAAAAATTGGATTTTTAAGATTTGAATTGTCATCTTAGAAACTAAACTTGTTAAGTCAGTGATTTAATGGCCTTATAAGTTTATATTTATATTTGTATCTAAATAATTTGAGACTCGGATTTCTTTTAACCATAAGGAACTTCTTTCTCCACACACGCCCCAGCCCCCTTATTAATGAGAAAATATGTTGGCTTGAACAGAGAGAGGGAGAGAGATGGGGGACATTGTTGAAAAGCTTGGAAAAAAGAGGATGTGATGCAGAAGTAGATGGGCCATTTAGGTCTCTCTTAAATGTGCTCTTTTTATTTTTCTTTTTCTTTTTTTTTTCCTTTTTCTTTTTTTCCCCCAATTAAAAATTAAAAAAAAAAATCTCTCTTTTGGGTTATGTTTGATCATTGTTTGTTTTTGTGACTCCACAGGAACTTGGGCTTCTGCTAAAAGGTCTCTATATGGCTATTTGCACCATCCCTGTCCCAACCATTGTGGCTGTCATCGTTGGATTTACCCGGTTGGTATGTAGTTTTCACCAACACATGGGTCAGTTTTTTTCCCAAGAAAACGTGAAATGATGGGGCAGTTTTCTGATATAGTCAAATCTTAAAGAATCAAAATGCGTTTGATGACGTGTTTGAATCTGTGAAGTTCATCAATGTAGTGGGGTCCTGATTTGTCTGCTTAAATGGGACCCCCACCTCTATATCATGATTTGATTATCAGGCAAACCTTGTGACTTGCTCCCATCGTGAGATGCTGTACGGACGATAAGTTTATATGTCCGATGTCTTATGTTTAACCCTTGTACATTTCCCCAGTTAAATTCTTTCATTCATACATATATACATTACGTAAATATATATATACATATATATTATATATTATAAATATACCGTACGATTTAAATCAAATCATGCTTGTTAAGTTGTGTTAATAGTTGATACAATATGCAACATCTGACTCGAAATTTACAAGACCCTAATAGTATTGTGTTCCCACGTAGAAACTACAATCTTTTATATATGTTGTGCGCATTTCTATATATATATATATATATATATATGTTCTCTTTTCATTATGTACATACTAACATAGCATGTACGTACGTGTGAAAATGAAGTTACAATTGAGCACAGGAAACCATCAGCTTTAGATAAAGATTTTCATTTAATTCACTGGCTGCTGGGTTTCTGTTACTTGTAATGTGGATAGATTTCTTGTGGTTTAAATTGTCTATACTTTATCCTTTTGATGGTCCTTGTACATATGCCATTATAGTTATATTATCATTTTTTGTGTGTGTGGTGTGTGCTTATTTATTAGATTAGCGGAGATTTGGATAAAAATTCTATTCCATTTTTCTCTTGGCAGTCTACTTCATTTGGACGGCATAGCACATGTATTGACAGAACTCAACCTTCTGGTTTAAGGTATTCCTCTACCAGAAAAGGTCTTTACTTGTTTTGGAAATGGGCATAATATACGAATTCATGGCGCCAAAGAACGATCACTCCATGGTTCTCTCCTATCCGCCAGAGGTTCAATTATTTATTTTCATGTTTATTCTCTGAAATAGTAAGGTTGTGTGTTTGACGTTTATAGATCTCTAGGAATTGTTGATAAGAGCGTGGATTAATCTCTTTTTTATTCCACATTGTGGTCCCAATAGATATTGAAAGTGGCGTGGAACGGGGTCATGACGACCCCAATAACACCGCTGATCCCCTTTTTTACTCAAGCAAAAACATGGTATGTTTAATTGAAAGAGAACATTAGAATTACAGTATAGAAGTTGAAAAAAGAAATTGCAGCCAGTTTGGAAAGCTACTTACGTAAGGCATTTTGCTTTCCTTTTGCTTTAAGCTGATCAGTTTAATAATTTGCATCATTTTGGCAACATGAGATTTTAACCCAAGGCCCTCTTTTCTCTTTTTCCTCTCTTTACAACATGTCAACTTCAACCATACAATTACAGACTCATAGTATCCAAAAATCGGTTGCTCAATTTGTATGCAAAAATCGGGCCAATGTCTCAGCTGCAAAACCAAATATTTTGGTTGTCTTTTGTAAGACCCTTCTACAAGAATCTTTCAACCTTTTGATTTGGTGGACCACATCACAAAAACATTGCAATCTAAACCAAATCTGCATTTATGTTTTAACCAATATGGACCCCCAAAAAAACCAAGGTTTTACAATCTTAGCATTAGCAACTGCTTGAGCTTTGTATCTATCTATGTATCTATCGATCTATTTCACCATTTTCAGTTCTGCAGAAACTGTCACAAATACCATGAAGAAGAACATGACTATGAAAGAAACTGTATTAACTAGGAAAACCCACATGAAAGATCAAACAAAGACCAGAAAAAACTCAATCCACTTTATCTTTCATTTTATCCCATTTTTCATTAAAAAAAATAAAAAGGAGAGAGAAATTCTATTTCCAATATGTCTCATTAACTTACATGAATTGACAAGTTGGAATTTGGTTTTGTCACATATAGGCACCAAATTAAATGCTTAACATACTGGTTCTATATGTTCTCTCTACATTAGAGCCTTTTTTATGACCAAAATATGGACAAGGACTACAAAGTGTAGAGAGCCTTACACACTCACTATTTTGTCGGCCAAAGACAAGGAGTCAGCTAGTGGGGCCTACTTTGGCCGACATATATATCAAAGCTCAAAGCAACCCTTTACAATAACAACAAGATTTGTGTCTTGATACTGATTTTTTTCATTAGAGCAATTTATTTGAATAGATCTACAAAAACAAGTTGTTTTCTTCCTTCTTTCATTTTTTCCCCTAGCAGACAAAATTCATTCAAGGTAACATCAAAAGTCTAACAAAATGGGCTAAAGCCAATCTGGAGGAGAATGCTTCCTCATAAACAACATTGCCTAAAGATTTGCCAGGGCCAGCCAATTTATGAGCAAGTTAGCACCCACCCACCCCCCCACATTTGTGATTCTCTCTGGCAAAATGATTTTTCGTTTACCATTTATTGGACACGGCATTATAAAAAATAAAAAGAGAAGCACTACCACCAACTAGGATAATGAAGTGGGATGTCAAGCTTTTTTTTAACAAAAGAAAAAAAAAATCAATGACGTCCTCACGCCTCTGGCCCTAGCTTAATGGTCATTTGATAATCTATTGAGACCATAAGTAAAATAGTAAGAAACGGAGTTCAACATCATATCAACCCAAAAAATATTCGGCAGATTGATGAGAGGCATAATTTTAGCTTATGGATAATGAAAATCAATCCTTAAGTGCTAGGTAGAGAGTCCTAACAGATCGTCTAGTATGCCACCACTGCTGACGGTATCAAGTGATCTATATTCTAACAACTTTTTATCGCATCAAATATTAAGTATCAAATTTATTTATGTCTAATTATATTTTTACCAATTAAAAACCAAAAATACATTTTTTTACCACATTGGTATAAAAAAGAGTAGATAATAAGAGGTTCTTAGTATTACTCTAATAAATAATGTATATAATAGTATATACATAGAAGAACACAACATTCAAAATTTTGGAGGGTGGTTGAGACTTGGGAGGAAAGGCCTTCACATACAAACCCCCTTGCTAGGAACCCCCCTTCCCCCTCCTTTTTTTTTTCATGGGGTCTGACATTTTTGCTAAGTAAATTAATATCATATACACAGAATTGAAGCTTTTACTCTTCAATATCTAAATAAATTAATAAACAAATAAAAATATCAGATTAATATGACGTCAGAAATTTTTGCTACAAAACAATAATATAAGCTCTAATTTCTAATTTTTAATAGTTTGATAGAGACCTATGATGTATACAACTAGAATAAAACATAATAATAGATAGGGACAAAATCAAATAATAAGCAACAATGATAAGGAGGTTTAGCTCATTGCAAGAAGAACACTAACGCTGAATTTTGTCAGTCTGAGTTGGTGCCAGCAAAAGTTCTTGGCGTGTTAATAAACCATCACAATTATTAGTAAACATTTAAGAAAAATTTTGGAACTTTTTCTATTGGCAATATATATTTTTTATTTACGTAAATATGAACTTTGTACACCTAGTTTGGAATCACTTTTGAGAACTTTGGCAGAGTTTATTTTGTCTTAACAAAAAGAAGAATCACCCACTATTACCACTTTGGAAGTACTTATAATATGAGAAACATGGTATTGTGGACCAGTGCAACAAAGAAAGAAAGAGTTAAAAACAATAGCCCTTCAAATGTAAAACATGCTTGGGTGATAAAATTGTCCGTTCTCTTTAACAAAATCTTGAGTTCAAGTTAATCCTATTATGATGGGTGCATTGTATACTATGCGGAAATGTTTGACTCTTTGAGGCTATTTGTGTACTTTGTCCTCAATTCCTGTAGTTGATCTATCATTTAAAACAAAAATAAAAAATGTGTCATTAACATGGGTGTTAAACAATCCAAAAATAATTATGTTTTCAAGTGGGTAGTGATTAATTAAAACTAAAGCATCACACACAAATGATGGAGTAATACTGTTAGGTTAGACAATTAGAATCCTCATCGTTGGATGCTAGATATATGATATAGATATATAGGATAGGACATGCATAACGTTACTCCTAAGATGTTTTGAAATGATTGAAGAAATTCCCAAAGAATCCCAAGAAGAAAAGGGAGAGAGATTAAAGATGCTTATTGTGCTACCGACACTTCAAAATTTGGACCATTTAGTGAAAAATTTCTGCACAGAATAGAATATAATATAGCAAATCACGAAAATAGAAAGTAATGCCATTCACATTTTCAACAATTTTGGTGCCAAACTTGGCATTGCTCAACTCCTCCCAATTTTGTTCCCTCTACGACATATCAGTGGTAAATCAACCGCTCTTTAGAAAGTGACATGTAGAATTCTGACCCACTATGTTTGTAACCTTGCTAAATTTCTTCCCATGCAATTTGATCTATTTTCATGTCAAGTAATTTTTAAGGGTCAAAACTTACTATCAACTCATCGTGTATAAACTCATACGTAGAAAAAAATAAGTTGCAAAAAAGAAAATAGAAGAATGCAAAGAATACCTAAATTTAGAGTGGTTCATCTAAATTAGTGGCTACTTTCACTTAGGGTTTTTTCGGAAGAGGAGAGTTTTCACTATAAGAAAGAAGAATTAGAAGAGAATGAGAAAGCTTGTGCTAGAAATTGGACTTAGGGCTGCCTTATTGGGCTAGCCCTCTATCTATACTACTCTTAGGTGGGTTGTTTTAGGACTTACATGGAATGATTTAAAATTTAAAGAGGAATGGTGTGGTCTCCAATTTAAGGTCTCGTTTCACACAGTCTTTGCTTGTGCTTTTAGTCAGTAGAAGAAAAGAAGTAAAAGCTATAGCTTTTCAGTAAGTGTTTGGAACTAAATTTTAAAAGAGCTTTAATGAGTTAAAATAGTTTAAATTTTTTTTAAAGTTACAAAAATATTATATTTAAGCTTATAATGTATTATTGATACTCTGGTATAAGTTTCAAGTCTAGAAGTGTTATTTTAAGAAGTTACATTTTGTGGTTTTGATAGGAGCACTTTTGAAGAGTAAAAGTTCTTTGACAGTTCATCCAAACACTTTCAAAAGTAGTTTTTAGTCTTAGGAAGCCAAAAGCAGTTTTTAAGAAGCCCTTCCAAACAAGCCTTAAATGGTTTCCAATTTTAATTAGATCCGCTAACTAATTTCCTTGATATTGACTCTTGGTAAGGTCTACCTCGTATCATGGCACCGCAAATATCGAAATATTGTATTTGGGATGCAATTTCCTTTTAAATTCATCCTGTGATGTGCTTTGGAGATTTATTAAGGCAAAATGGGTCGAGATCATTTTTAGCTATTTCTAGGCTCAATAGTAATTATAGTGATGTAAAGATGAATTTTTATAAATGTCATTTTTTAAGACTTATTTTTTATATATATTACACGTTTATTTGCGACATAACTTAAGATGTAATATTAATGATCGTGTGGCATAACTTTTTTAATTGTGACATAAATAAATACAATTTTTAAAAGTGTGACATTACAAATAATTTTCTCTAGTATAAACACAATTAGTTATGTGCTAAGTGACTTATCAATTTTGGCAAAAAGTGATTTACTATAAATTTAAGCTTTTAGGGTCATTGATGGTAAGTTGGATTAGAGCAAATAGTCATGTCTAACATTTCAGAAATTATAGATAATAACACGCTTTTAATCTTTTTTAGTAGTAAATAACATTTCTACTTAAGTTGGTAGAGAATAGCATTTTATATACGTTATTCCAATTTTGTTCCTTCCTCAGTTTTTTACTAACTTTTAAGTTCATGCTGTTGGTTTTAGTAATAGGTTATCATCATTTTGGTACCTTACAAAAATCACATTGGTATTTTATTATTTGAAAAAAAATATCAAAACAATACCTCTATCTATCAAAAATATAAGTTTTATATCTTGAGCACGTGTTTTGTAACACGTTAAGTCAGAGAAATCAAAATTCAAGAAGCAGGACAAGCATTGATATTAAAATAAAAAAATAAAAAATAAAAAAAGGATAACAAAAGCCTAAACAAAGAAAACTAAACGACTCTTCATCAAGCCAGTCTCTTCTAATCGAAAGAAACTAAGACTCTTTACATAATGAAAAGTTTCCCTTCCGTAAACTTTTCGGTGCAGATGTTGTACAACAAATAGGGTGTTTAAGAGATATGATTAGAATTAATTTTATGGTTATTAAATAGTATAAAGCTCTCATATGTTATAGTAAAAACAAAAAAATTGTTACAGTGTAAAACTCTTACATACTACAGTATTTTAAACTATAAAGTTGATTCAACCATACTTGCTAAATACTTTAAAAATCAAATCCGCTTTGTTCGAAGGAGCCTCCTTGTTTACCAGTATAAAGCTCTCACATTCTATAGTAAAAACAAAAAAATTATTACAGTGTAAAACTCTTACATACTACAGTATTTTGAACTATAAAGTTGATTCAACTATACTTACTAAATACTTTAAAAATCAAATCCGCTTTGTTCGAAGGAGCCTCCCCGTTTTAAGGGTGGTAAAACTCCTTCATATTATCCTCATTATCCACAAGAAGCTCATCACTCTACCAAAATGTCAATCAAGGGAACATAATATGGCCATCTAACAACACCGCCATCCTGGTTGAATTCCAATTCCCACATGTGAAAGGCGTGTCGAGTAGGATGACAAAGGGACTCATTAGGTGTAGTAGTAAAACTACATAACTTATGGGTCATTTGAAAGAGCAGTTTTAACCATCAATTGTAACTATAAACAGTGTAAAAATTCTCACATGTTACAGTGTGCAAACCAAAACTATTGGTTCCAACCACTCTTTCAAATGTTCTAGTATTGTCAAAGTTACATCCTTCATTTGGCAAAGGTATGATCTGAAATATCTCACTCTCCACATCAAAACAAAGAACCTCCAATGTATCCCCCAACATCAACAAAAAAACGTTTTCCTCCAACGCATTCGTTCCCCATCAATTCTTTGCATTGCTTAAGGTCAAAACAAACGTCGATTTCTCTTCGAGAACTAGTGGTCCCACTTGAGCTTTCATAGAATCGAAAAGCATAACAATCTTGTACTTCTCGTCTCTCAAATCACTACAAAATCCTCCCCCAAAAAGCCCTAGCCATTGAAAGCTACAAAACTCGGCAATGCTAGACTGCAGAGCGTTATGGCGTTGTCTTCAATTAGGTAAATGATCCCGTTACAATGGTGAATATAATCGTACTCACATCGGCGGAGTGGTAAATCGAAATCTTCAATCACCAAACGAATATAATCCTTGTTATAGGATGACAAATTAAGAAAGGAAGATACAACTAATAGCATGTTTGGTATTAGTTGATTCTAATCAATTTTTCAGTCATGCTACAGTAAAAGCAAAAAATTTGCTACATTAATGTAAAACTCTCACTTGCTACGATATTTATAATTTTAACCAATAATTCTAACCACCGTATCAAATACCCTATAAGTCATCTTTAACGACATGAAAATAGACGAGTAAGGTTATAGGGGAGGATTTTGCATGGTGGAGGTGCTTCGCCATGAATTTCGCATCCTTGATGAGACATTTAACGATGGAGTACCAGTACTCACTTGCATTCCATCAACGATTCAAACGGTAACCGCAGCATAATTTCCAACACAAGCTCTGTTGGAAGCTTGTCAAACATTTATTAATTTTAACTGAAAAAAATTCCAAGATGTAGAATTTTCACATAACATAATCTAGGACATATTTCTTGAGCATCGAAACATGAAACACATTGAGCATTGCTGATATTTCTGATGGCAATTTCAACTGATAAGCTAGTTTGCCTATCCGCTTCATAATTTTATAAGGTCCGATAAATCTCGGGCTCAGCTTGCCTTTCCTTTCGAATCTTATAACTCCTTTCATTGGTGCAACCTTTAAGAAAGCTGCATCATCTACAGCGAATTCTAAAGGCCTTTTTCTTTTATACGTATAACTTTTTTGTCGGCTTTGAGTGGTTTCTATTCTCCTTATCAATTTAATCATCTCAGGCGTTTCGTTGATAAAATCAGTAAAATAAATCTATTATCTACCATCTATTTGTGAGTTCCATTTTTTGGCATTGTTCAAATATTAGTCCGAAACGCACATTCTAATCGAAACGTGCATTTTGTACATCTACTTTTTTTTAAGAAATTTTTTGTTTTAGATGTTAGTTGATGAATATTATTTTCTATCTCAACTATTCCCTTATATATTTTTTCTTATAGTTTTTCAAAATATTTTTTTTATAGTTTGACCCTTATGAAAAATTATCTTATCTAACACTATTTTCTCATATAATTTCCAAAGTTAGTTCCTAATTAATTTGCCTCTGATGAAACCCTTTTTTTTTTTTAAATTGAATTCTTTCCTACTTTTCATTCAGCTCGACAAACAAGACCAAACAACATCAAACCACATTCAGCTGTGAAGGAATTTTACATATTTATTTCCAAAGCAAAATATCACTCCCTTTGGGATTTTTTTTTTTTTTTTTTTTTTTTTTTTTTTTTTTTTTTGCTGAAACAAAATCCTAGATGTATAAAAATTTTGCGCAACATGTATAAATAAGTAGATAAATGATGTAGTATGAAAAAAAAAAAAGATAATTAGATAAATAACAGACCCAAGAAATTATAAGTGAATTGACAAACTAGTCAAGCAAGAAACAAACTGAGCAAACAAAACTAAACTGATGCAATATTATCATGGAAAAAGTCGACAACAAACTATAGAAAACGACATTATTTGTTTTGAAAATGTTTTGGTCATTTTCAAAGACATAAAAATGAAAATGATTTTAAAAAAGTGTTTGGATAACTTTTGGGCCAAAACAAAAACAAAAACATTTCTAAAAAATCTAAAAAAAAATTAACAAAAATGAAAACAAAACAAAAACATGTTTTTGTTATAAAATAAAAAGAACAAGACAAGAGAATATAGTATAGAAGTAAAGAAGAACTAAAGAAGAATACAAGAGAATGAGAGAATGATATCTATTTCTTTTTTCTTCTACTCTTT
>CAMOHE010009052.1:0-10388 GCA_946598075.1 Artocarpus hirsutus
TCGAGTACCAATTGAGCTAGTAGCTTAATTGGTACTCGAGATGGAAATAAGAACCTCTTAAGGGAGGTTTGAGGTTCGAACCCGAGGGACGCGAAAGAAATCCCTGAGGGGCCAGAGGGCCCCAGATGGGACAGTACGGATGAGTGGGCGGCACGGGGATGGTCTACCAATAAGAGCCATAAGTCTGGGGGCCCCGCAAGGTGAGTTCTATGGAGGCTTGAGGGAGTACGCCCGGGCCGGACGCCACACGGCTTGCCGAACTATGTTCAAAGAGTTTTATTATTGCTTTTAAAGGTTAATTTAATTTTCAATGATATTAGCAAACTATTTATAGAATGTTTATGAAAAAGCGAATTATTATTATTAAGTAATTATAATTTCTTGTGAATTGTAAAATAATAATAATAATAATAAAACAAAAATGTATGTACGGATCCTGGGTATGCTTTTCCAAACTATGATTTCAAATCTGTGTTATAATTTATAATAGTGTTGCTTCAATTAATGTTTTAAAGTATAAATGTAACGACATCTGTGACGTCCGATAAGGGGGCGTTACATCATCACCTTCCCCCTATTTTACCTTTTAGGGAAATCGTGCCCAAGGACGTAACTGCCACCCTCTTCATGTCTCACCATTTCTCAATGTTCCATCATTATTTATTGAGTCAATTTTCCTAACCATGCTTTCCAACTTAAAACAACATATGTTAATTCATTATGTTCCTCGCTAATTAATACAGGGCGAGTTCATGTCATAGTTTTATATGTGATTTTCATATAATAGCAGTTCAACATAGATACATATATCTTATGGTAAAACAATTAATTTAAATTCCATAAAAACCTCTCAAAAGATGAGTAATAGAATCCCTACCTTTCAAGCTTCTCAACAATCTTTTAATTTCAGAATTAATTAATGTTAGCTCCACACATCTTTGATCCTAAGTCGTGCATAAAGATAATTAAAACTAAAGTACAACATATAACTACATCCATAAATGAATTAAGTGTAAATCTATATACTTTAGTCTCTAATAAGTTTCATAAATCACTTAGGATGGTTTTGAAAAGGTTGTAAGACATTCAGGGATTAGAAGGTGAGCAAAGTTGGGTTTACTATCTACAATTAGCACATTGGTTATTGGGTGGTTTACTTAAGGTAGATGAGTGGTATACTACCACTGATAAGTTTACTAGTTTCCAACCCAAGAAATAAAAAATTCATAGAAAATAAAATATAACTTCGATTTAGGCTCATGATAGCTCGTTGGAAAGCTTAGAATGTCTACTTTTAGAATATATAAACCAATTTACAAAATTCATTTTCATCTAATCCCAGAATTTCAAGAAAGAGCTACTGCCCATAGAGATAATACAAGGTTTATGGAATGTTAAGTTTTTCTTAAACCCAAAGCATATTATTCTTATTTAAAATTCTAAAACCATTTCAAAATAGGCAGCATGCATCATAATAAATATATTCTTATGAGTTTTATACCAAAATCATCATCAAACTATATCTCTAGCCTTTTTTACAAATAATGAGAAAAACATGCATTAAATATGGAGAAAATACATACTAAAGCCAAATTTAAATTAAAGAAAACCTACCTCAAAACTCCTTTGAAAAACACCAAAGTTCGGGTTAAAAATCAAGCTTGAATTGACTCTAAAGCGGCTTTAAACATGGCTGGGAATTATAGTTACTTGGCTATAAAGAGAGCTTTATGCCTTGTGTCTTTAGTTAGAAATTGAAGTGAGAAAGAAGAGAATAAGAAACTAGAGAACGACGTGGTGATGGTTGAATAAATAGGCATCAAAATAATTGAGGAGCAGGAGATAATTGTAGGTTTATGGGGAAAGTTGTAGGAAGAAATAAATGAGCATTAAAAGAAAATATTATCATGTCTCCCATGGAGACTTTTAGCAAATAATGCCAACATAATTGAGGGGGCAAATGGGGCAAGTTGTGGAAGAAGATGAAGGAAGCATTAAAAAGGTGGTTGAGAAAATATATCAATGTCTCCTGGTAGTTGAGGTTAATTAATTTTATGTCTCCTTCGGAGACCTTTAACCAAATGAGAAGAAGGTTACTTAATCGAGCATTAATGTAGGGGGAATAAGGTTGATAGAGGTGGGTGATAGGTAAATTTTGAATGTTTCTTATGGAGACTTGGTAAGAAGTTCTAAAGTGATAATTTATTCATATGATTTTTATAAAAATCATACCCGTTAAAATAACAGGTGTTTCAAGATTAGATTTAATACATAAATTTATACCTTTTGCTTGATTAATCTTTAATTTTGAACTAAGAAATTGCCCAAAATACTTTAAAATTGAAAAATAAGAGAACTTTAAAATCTTAAACTTAAAAAGACTTTATAGTAAGGTTTTTGACTTTAAAAATATATAAAATAACTTCAAAAATGATGGTTTTTTTTTCCTTCTTATTTACTGAAATTTTTAAATTTTTTCATTTTTAGGGTAATTTTTTCTGTTTTACTTAATAATTTGGTAATTTCAAAGGAAAACATTAACTATTGACTAAGATAAGGTATATATTTGTGTATTAAATCTGATATATGAAGGTATATATTTGATGATATCAAAAACAGAAGGTATAGTTTTTAAATTAACCTAAAACAGAAAGCATAAAAAGATAAATAAAAGCTTTCCATCTTTTATAAGTAATAAAAATTTTCCTGTAATTAGTTTTCACAACTGCTACATAATTAGGTTTCACACGCTGTATATTGGTATGGTATAACACGAGTACAACAAAATCAAAGCCAACAAATTTGGAGGACACTTAAGACATGTCTGGTATGTTACATGTACTAGCTAATGTACACACACGTGTGTACATCTATAAGATGGGAGACAGGATCATGATATAGCGTTTTTGTTTTTTATTGAAACGGCCCTATAATTAAGAAGTTTGTTTTGGATTTGGATGGGGAATATAGATCGTCTCGTATGCACTTATTTTTATTCTGAGCTTCTTGTGTTGAGCAATTATTTTTGTTACTTTTGTTCCATTATTGGTTTATGATTGATTGATGGACTGACATCCTTTAGCTTTTGCATGTTGGAGAATCGTAAATAGATCATGTTAATCGTAAGTTTATGACAATGTTATTGTATATATGATGAATTGATATCAAATTGATTTAATTTCTCATATCAGAAATATATCGATGTGGCTGTACACATTAGATTATGTGGCAACCCAAAAATCGAGCTGTTTGCGAAGTAAGGAAGAAATTAATGTCTATTTAAATGAGAGACAGAGAGAGAGAGAGAGAATAGAGCAGGGGATTGTGAGCCGTAGTTTTTGTGACATGGACAAGGCATAGTGAAGATATTAAGAAGCGTGAAAAGTGAAAGAAATAAGAACCAACGATATTGGCCGCTATTTTAAGCTGTAGTTTTCGAAACTTAGTATATAATAAATAGTTGGTTCCTCAGACACGTTAGTACTGCTTTCAATCACAGACACGGACTGTTGACAATGAAACATGCAATGATATACCTGTGTATATTTTTTCATCTTTTTGCCACCAAACTATTAATATTGATATATGTTTTCTAAATTCTAGAAAATATATTCAAATCTTCTGCCTACATGCGGTAAGATCTCTATATATGTACGCATATACCTTATATATGTTTTTATATATATAGAATCTGACATCGGCTTGCTTTTCTGTTGTAGCATCAGGAGATGAGCATAAAACAAGGTTAAAAGATAAGTGGTATGAAAAAGAAATTGAAACATTTATTACTCTTCAAAGGTTCTGAAGACTCACACGTGGGTCCCATACCATATTCACGTGACACCTGGACATGAGAACCGGAACTCCAGTAAACAATGTATCTCTGAGAATAAGCTGATCAAGAATATTTTACTCGAGGAACGGAAAGAAAGCCCTAGCTAGCTAGCTACAGCCAGCTAGTCCAAAGTTTTTTTTTTTTTTTTTTTAAATTTTTTGATAGAAGTTACTAGTCTAAAGCTTTTAAGCAAATTATAGTAAGCTGAAAAAAATAGAGAAAGAAAGGACAGCAAATGGCAGTGTAGACTGAGAACGACAACGCCCGCCAACGGTATGTGCAGGTGTTAGTATAAGATAGGCGTTGGAGGGGCTCGTGACCAAAGGCCGACATCTCAGAGATTGGGAATCTGCCTACAAGTGCGTCCAATGTGCAGCCACATGTCTCCGCTTCTCATCCCATAGCCAACAATTCAACACCTAACCTCAGTCTCACCCAATTTTTTTTAGTGGAGCACACGCGTATATAGGTGTGTGTTGTATATGTATATATTCTTTGTTTTCTATCTATATCTTGGAGCCAAAGAAAGTGGAGATTTATCAATAGAAGTTTATATAATAATAATAATAATAATAATATATTTGTAAGGGGTTGTCCTAAAATCTGTGTGGACCATGACAAGCCGCATGATGTGCACTTCAATTATATAATTTATAGAAACCAATTATTCTCCCGTAGTATAAATACTACTAGTTTTATTTTGAGTTATGCGTATTGATATCCTTTGAACTTTTAACTCGTCGCAGGTGATCATATACTATATTCAGTCGACCAAGCCTCCGACAATGCATGTTGCAAAGCATTTATGGTGATCGGACCAGAACATAAAATGCGAAGGATGCGTAGCTAGGTAGGGCATTTTACCATCTTTTCTTTTAACAGTCTAAGCATCGCCATGCTATATATAAATTTTAACTTAAGGGTGATAAATTTGAACTCTACACAATGTAACGTAGGTTAGTATCAAATTATTGCTAAACTATACTGACAACTACCTGATTTATTAATCTATCAGGAAGTTCTTGCTATAAATGCTAAAAAGATAATTTGACATAGAGTACCCTCTTTTGGATTTATTTTTAAAATGACCAATTTGCATAAAGTTGTAATCCCTCATAATAAATTCAAATTGGATTTATATTACATCTGGTTGTTTTATTGTGCCTTTTCCGCAAGGTTGTTTCTTAAAAAAATAAAAATAGAAATTGAGGACAACTAATATCAAATGACAAAAAAAAAAAAAAGAATCCAACTACACTAACACCCCTGATTCTCCCTATCCATTAGTAAGTCCTCCACTCGCTTTTTTTTATTTTTTTGAAATAAAGTAACAGTAAAAGTAATGTTGACAATTATAGCAAGTAATATGAATAAAACATTGCATGTACTACTAATAGGATTTGCAAACAATTATTGCATGGATAAAATGAATTAATTACAATTGTAAACATGAAAAATAATGAAAATAGATATAACAAAACCTTCAACTTTAACTGAGTCAAAGCGGTAATTGAACAAATGAATGGTCGAGGTACGTGAAGCTCACGCTTTCCTTAAAACCTCCGGTTGCGCACAAGGTTTCAATGGACGTCTGTCTCCCAGGATACAACGACTAGCAACAGAATCTTAAGCATTTTCGGATACCATCTCCGAAGAACTTGAAATGATGTTTTCTTCTATCACCAAAAACGACTACAACAAAACTAGGTAGAACTTGAAAACAAAGAAAAATCTCTATGACTTGGTGAGTGCAAATTCTATGTATCTATCTATCTCTCAAACATGTGGAGGAGAGTTCTATATATAGCCTTAAGAGAATAGACTTTACAATCCAAATTATAATGAGGCTTTATTCAGAATTTATGTGCATAATAGCACCGGTTGCAACCCTCCATTTTTCATGATAACGGTGCTCATAATCTCCCATTAAACCAAAGAAAAACTACATTTAACGACATATTATTTACAACATGTAGCTTTTGAATGTCGTTGAAAAGTACATACAACGACATCACCAACAAAGATGACATTAACGACATTTGAAACAATAATTAACGACATCTATATAGATGTCGTATTAAAGTTCTCCTTTTAATGACAATAGTTTAGTGTCGTTAAATTATTTAACAACAAGTATGAGATGTTGTCAAAGTCTTAGAGATTCCACGATATCCCTTATAGACGACATCTTGACCCTTGGAGATTCTACGACACCCCTTATAGACGACATTGGTCAAGATATCGTCTATAAGGGATATCGTGGAATCTCCAAGGATTTGACGATATCTCCTACTTGTCGTTAAATAATTTAACGACACTAAATTATTGTCGTTAAAAGGAGACCTTTAATACGGTATCTATATAGATATCGTTAATTATTGTTTCAAATGTTATTAATGACATCTTTGTTAGAGATGTCGTTGTATGTACTTTTCAACGACATTCAAAAGCTACATGTCGTAAATAATATGTCGTTAAATGTAGTTTTTCTTGTAGTGAACTCTCCAATTTTTATGATTATGATACTCATAATCTCCTATTAAACCATGTGTTTGAGTGTTACAACATGAGGTTTATGACCTCCATTAATCTCCACTAATGAGCATCAATTACTCATTCACCCAATTGCCATTTTTCCAACAAGTAATACATAAACCAATCACGTCACTAGTAAAGAAAAATTGAAACATCCAGTGGAAGCACTCTAGGGTTGTTTCTAATTTTATTGTTTTGTAGATTTACTCTCTCATCATGATGCTTTTCACTATCAATAATTACTATTTACTATAGAGATTTTACACAGATAAAATAGAAAAATGACCTATTTTTTACTATCTTTATGAATATATAGCTGAACATTTCAAAAATTAAGAAAATAGATGAACTTTTTGAATATTAGGAAAATAAACTTTTTTTAACAGCCATATATCATTGATAAATACTAATATATCACTAATGTACATTATTAATTAACATTAGTGCATCTTTTATTATCTATAGCTTATCAGTAATAAATTACTTTATCATTGATCTATTGATAATTTATCATTGAGAAGCTGATAAATTATTGTGAATAAATCACCAAGTTAATCAATAACAAACTACATATCAATACGTTATTGATGTACTTCAGTTTATCAATAATATATGCTAATGTACTTTAGTATGTCATTGATATACAAAAATGACCAGTGTTTGGCAATGGCTCTTACCACTCAGTTTCCACCACAAATTCAGTTATAAACAGTGTCAAGTTCTCACATGCTACAGTAACAATAAAAAAAAATTTACTACAGTATAAAGCTCTCACATGCTACAATAAAAGTGGCTTTCCACCACCGGTTTCCACCACTCTTCCAAACACCCACGACAATTTTCTTAATATTCAAAAAGTTTGGTTTTTTACTTAAAAAAAGTTTATAAAGTGGTCATTTAGCATTATTTTTCTCTCAAATAAATACACACACGTGGCAATATCAGGTATGTACACGGTGTCACTCACTTGTTATGTATAATATATTTTAACAATACGGACATAATTTCTCTTTCTTATGTCATAGTCACGCTTACCAAATTATCTCTCCTGCTCTTAAAGCCAGGCATTAGTTGGTCTCCTGGAGAAGTATCATTTAATTACATGATTAACTTATTAAGTGGCTATTAACTTATTAATTGGCTAGCTTTATTAATGATATTAAATTTACTTTTGTCATGAACCACGCATACAGAGCCCACTCATTTTATAGCTTAAGAGTTCTAGTGATGAGAGGGAAAGGTAGGGAGTGGCCACTACTCGTACTTCCATTATCATTGGATGAAAAGATTACCATACTTTTCGTTGTGTGTTCTTAAAAATAAGCAAAGATAAACCTAGAAAATGAAACCTTAATCACCAGAAGCCTCTCTATATTCTCTATTAATTAAGTGGGCACTGATGAATCATCAAGGGGACTAAAATAGTCGAAAGAAATACTGAAATGCGTCTTGCTTTTGGTCGGTCAAAAAACATATATATAGTATATTTTCTTCCTTCATCCAACGTTGACGGTTCAATTTAAAACATTTATACATTTAACTCGTCATATATAGTACATTGCTGACAAAATGATAAGTATTAAGCAATATATTTTGCCGTTATGTGGACGTATAATCTAGTGTATTCTGAGTTTGACCACTAACAACGTACGTCATCAGCAGAATTAACTAGTAAGTGCTAACTGCAAATCCATGATTTGTAATAAAAGTTTTACAACCACTTTTTTCTTTATATTAATTAATTCTATATATAGCTAATTAATATAGAACTAAAATGATTGTGGTGTTACAGTGATAGTGATATATATTATAAAAACAAGAATTTATACATTGCCGTTGTGAACGGCCAATTAATTTAGAATAAAGATAAACGGACATAATATATATATATATATATATATACATATAAAATCATGAGAACCACACTCCCATGACCATTTATTAATCAATTATAAATAAACTCCCCAAAATCCAAAGGGAAAAGCAGATAACGACTAAGAATTAAGTTCATAAAAAAGCTATCGAATTAATGGAATGGAATAATGAAGGTGTTTCATTTACATATGTGTGTGCAAATACACATCATATACAAACGAATAAAAAAGAAATAACGTGAATGATAATTTAAAAATGCAAGGAAGGATAAAGTCAAATGAAGGTGAGGCACACCGTCACATGCTTCCATTTTTTTATACATTTCTTTTTGCTGGGCAAAAGTGGTCTCCAACATTTAATATACAAGCCAGAATGGAAACAAAACCAAACAGATAACGCTTATTGGTTTATTAGGTTCCCTCGTGGAATAATATTAGCTTTCAATAAGTAAAACATAATTAAGAATTAAAACACTGCAGTTGGTGACGTGCTCTACGCATAACCTAGCTATAAATATAAATATATGCTGTTTATATATAAAAAATATATATTGCTATTTTCTACACTCATATAAATGCAATGATAAAACAAATTTTATATCGACATCCCTCTTCAATTTCCGACGTAAGAGTAATATGTCTGAGACGTCAATCTTTGCCCTGCTAGCAATTTACGTCGATATATTCACGCGACAAGACTAGCTAGCTTGCTGGCTGAAAATTTCACCAAATTCAACGTTACTCTATTAAAGTTTTGCCGATAGGGATAACTAAAAAAACTAGTTCTTCTACTTTATACACTACAACAAAAAAGGCTTTCTAGGAGTTTTACAACATTTTTCAAAATGTCGTTGAAAGTTCTATAAAATGACAATTATTTGAACAATGTCATATTATATACAATTTTAGGACATAAGAGAAAAATGTCTTAGAATTTTATTGTTTTAATGAAAAATCAAGATAAAAAAACTCTTAGTGATATAAGATTTTCAACATGCTTCTACTTCAATATTTTTAGCTAAGTAAAGTGTCTTACAGTTTAGATATATAGGAGTCCTCATTAAAAATTCAAAATCTTCATGCACATTCACTTTGTAATACACTATAAGCAACTGTTGTTAAGAAAAACTATCTTGAAACATGTTGTATGCATTTAACATTTGATTTCTTTTATTTTGTTCATCAATACTTGGGCATTTCCCATGAAGAACCTAGATCTAACAATTTAAGTGTAACGCCCCCTTTCCGGACGTCACAGATGTCGTTACATTCATTCATTAAACCATTAATTGTAGCAAAACTATTATAAATTATAACTTATATTTATAATCATAGTTGGAAAAGCATTCTCAGGATCCGTACATACATTTTTTTTAAAGAAATTATAATTACTTAAATATAATAATTCGCTTTTCCATAAACATGTTGTAAATAGTTTGCTAATATCATTGAAAATTAAATTAATCTTTGAAAACAAAAATAAAATTCCTTTAACACATTTCGGCAGGCTGAACTTGTGACTTCGGCAGGCCGAAGGTCATCCATCGGCAGGCCGCCCGAGGCTTTGCAAAATGGGTTTTCAAAGTTAACTAGATCGGTAGGCCGATCAAAATTATTCGACAGTCCGACCAGTAGTGATCGGCAGGCCGAACTAAAAAAAAATTTCTTTTAAAACAAGTTTTAAAATTTCAAATGCGGAAGAAAATTTATAAAAAAATTAAAATTACATTAAACAAACATTCTTAATAGTTTTAAGGCATATCCTTAAAATTCAAAAATCATAAGCATATTCGGAATTGAAAATCAAACTTATTTCATAAAAATCTCTTTCCATGGCGTTCTTCTATCTGCAAACCATCTTCCTTAGCTCACACGCCTGATAGTGTCCCCCGCCTACTCCATAACTTTCTTACCCTTATCTGCAACATGATATAAAACTTGAATAAGCTAACGCTTAGTAAGTACATTTTAATTCTCACAACTTAAAAACATTTCATGAACATCATCAACTTCATCATTATCATCATCATAATAGTGCACTAGGCACATTTTCATAGGAACATATCTTTCATTACATCAATCATATTAAAACTTTATTCATTTTATCTTAAGGGCCCAAGTGTTGCACCATAACATCATCATCA
>CAMOHE010009092.1:0-13052 GCA_946598075.1 Artocarpus hirsutus
AAAAATTCAGAGAAAAATATAATTCATAGATGAAAATATGGCAGTCAATTTGAAGAGAAGAAAAATTTCAGAAATACTAAAAAAAAATTAACTCATACCTTAGAACAAATCCTTCTTAAAACTCCTTGAATTAACTCCAGAGGAATTTCAATAATTTAACAAATAATAACAGGGAAAATTTTGAGAGGAAGAGGAAGAAAGAAAAACGTGATAAGTAGAGGGAGAGAGAGAGAAAAATCGAGAGAAAGAGAGAGAGAGAGTTTTTGTGAAAATGAAATAACGTGAAAAAGAGTGTGAGAGGTTTCAGAAATTTCTGACTAAAAATGGGCTCATGTGCGTGGATAATGGAAAGCAATAAGGGAGGTCATCAATTTTCTCATAAATACCATATTTTGAAATCGTAAAACGGGAAAACTTTATCCATTAATTCAAATAAATGAAAAGTCAAATGTTTTATTACCAAATTAACATAAATCATCCCATAATTATGATATTTAATCAGAATAAAACGTCCATAATTAAATTCCATCTTATCACAATTTTGTAAAAATTTCTGCTGACTACTTGTCAACTGTCATCGGCCTATCGATCTCAGGAGTTCGGCCTGCCGATCTCAGAAGTCTGGCCTACCGATGATATACCATCGGCTTGCCATTCAGAGAACATCATTTCGGCCTGCCGAACTGCCTTAACACTCAAAATTCATTCATAACATATAATTGCCCATAAAAATATAATTAAACACATAACATTAATGACATGAACATTTGAGCACATCAATTCCACACGAGTGTCACCTGTCATAACACTTAAAATAAAATGGTTAGCACCATTTATCATATATTATAGCACATCATGAGTATATCACTTAACATCATCATTAATATAACATTAATATCGTCATTAACATAACATTATCTGTTACATCAAATTAGGCGGGCGTTACAGTCCTCATATTGCTTTCATAACAATGATAGTATATTAGCAAACATGTGATCCATGAGTATCAAAACCAAATCTTGGAATTGGGCTTATATGGAGTTTATATGCAGAAAAATCCAATTCGAAGATTAATAGTCTAAATTATATAGTTCGCAGTCTATATAAGAGCTAGGCATTTTAAACATGATAAGACTATAATGGGGATCTCCATCCAATTAGCGAGGTGACTTATCTTGATTGTTAGAGTGGGTTAACTCCATGGGAGACATAATGATGTGGTAGACCTAGTGCTGGTCAAACATTGGACTAGACCTAAAGTTGAATTGATTTAATAATAATTATGTTTAACTTACGTCAATTTTCTTTGAGAATCATTTATGTGTCATCTTAATCCTGTAGTAAATTCATGACTCCATGTTTATAGTTTGTATCTTTTGATATGCCAATTATAGGAGTTTTGACGAATGAAGGCTCTATTTTCAGTATGTTGGAGATACAACCTATATTCAATGAGAGCAAAATCTACAAACACGAAATCTAATGCTCTTTAACAGAGAGTCAATGTTATCCTTTCAAATGCATTATTTAGGTATTGGAAAATATAACAAGGTCTCAGCCATCTAGATACATATGGTAACCAAATGATATTCCTTTAATATGTGTTATAAAAGGAATGAATTTTTCAATGGTAAAATAGAGGAACTTTGAGATAAAATGATCAAAAGGTAAAATAAAACTAAGTCTTTCATCCGGTTGTGGATAACCTATAGAGATACACATAATATGAAAGGTCAAGGATAAGACTTATATTTTAAGAGTCTCATAATATAATATGTTATCAAGAGTGTAGCTTCAAGTCTATAGTAGAGGGACACCAAAATTAATAACTAAATGGATAATTAATCAATGATTAGTTTATCTTTTATTATTGGAGCTTGATAATATATGTCCATCAAGTTCCAATGCTAGCTCACTAACTCTTTTATGATAGATCGGACAAACATAGATTACCATAAGTAAGACAAGTACTTGGGTCATTGGGCCTGATAGGGCACGTGGGCCATAGTCCTAGATTGGGCAGTAGTGGGCGCAGGGCACACTATTGGTGGTGCCAATATATGCTAAATATTGAAGAATTAATTATTTAATTAATTATGGAAAATAATTATTCAAACAAGTAATTGGGATTTTGGATAATTAATATTTAAATTTGTATTTGAATAATTAATTTAAATCCTAGTTGAATTTAAAGTATATATAATGGATAATTATTCACAATTATTTAAATTATATAATTATTTTGAATAATGGAATTCCAATTTAAATTAAATTGTTTGACTTGAACTTATCCTGGATGATCTAGATAATCATAAATCACCACACTTTGATTGGTTGAAATTTTGGGGGTAATCTTCTAGAGGGTGGTACCAATAGCAGATAAAGGAGAGAAATTTATCTCGTAATCCTGGTAGACTTTTGACTCCTCTAACTATTTCTACAAATAGAGATCTAGATTCTTACTGCTATAGTGCAAATTAAAGAGTAGAACTTTGATCACTTCCATTTAGTGTTTATAAGTCCTCTAGCATATAGTCCAGTTGGTAGAAGTATAATTATGGTAGAGATTTACTGAGTTGTGCCTACACAGGCAATGATCTAAAAGAAGAGAATAGTATTGAAGATCTGATGGTAGAGATTTGTTCTTTTAGAATTGTTCACTTAGAAGTGTTGTTTTTGGTCTCCAACCAATATATTAAATGAGATTTACTTTATTGTTTATCGCATCATGAGTTAATTTCTTTAGTGATTAATAAAAATTTTAAAATTTTGATGCCTCTACGAACCAATTTTTTCAACAAATCAAAGCGAACTCATGGTTATGCTACATACATAAATTATGTGATCTAATTCTCACTCCTTATGTATTGAATTGATATTTTAAAAAGATGGCACTCTAGAGTTTCTAGATGTGAATTAATATGTGTAGGGAATATTAATTAATTGTTATCATGGAATTTATGTTGAATGGTAATTAATTATTATTTGTTAATTTTTAATTATTGACGGTTATGGTTCTTTTGAGTTTAGAAATATGTATGTAGGGTTTATTCATGGAATTGTAATTATAGTAGGATACAGTCTATCATCATCGCTTAGAATTTATTGCTTTCTAATAATTAATGTTTTCTATGTAATTTAATTCTTTGGAGAAGCAACTTGAAGGAACATTCTACGTGAGCTTTTACAATTTATTTTCTAAAATTTTTCTAGGGTTATATATATATTTGACATATACAGTTTCAAAAACTTCATTATATGTAGTGTATGTTTTATTAGAACTATACGGTACTCAGCAAAGATTCTTTCTCTCCCTTGTTGTTGTAGACAATTGCACAATGGGATCAATTGATCTCTATGCAGGGATTCGAGGACACTGGGCCATGGAAATTTGTGGGCAAGGCAGCTCCAGTGCTGCTGAAGTTTGGTTTGGACCAGCATTTGCTTGCCCATGGGAACTGAAATAGCCTATGCCTTAGGGAAGGGCATTCAAATCATATATGTGTGTATTTTTGTAGACCCATGCAAATATATATAAATATATATAATAGTATAAATAATGCGATATATATTATAATATATATATATGGTATATTATTTTATATTATTAATGATAATGAATAATAATTCAACATTGAAAAGGATTTATTAGGTTACTATTGTTTAAATAATTTTATTGATCTTTCTAATTGGAGAAAGATTATGGATAAAATTATTTAGAACCTAGAAAATTTAATTTTGATCCATTGTGATCAAAAAGAAGATTGGGGATAAATAGAATCTCAAGTTTGAATTGGATTTAAATGGCTAGAATTAAATTTTTGTTGTTCAATTTAGAAAGCTAGATTTTATTTGGATAAGATCTAAATTTAGATTTTAGATTTAAGGTAGCTATCAAATCCCTGACTCTAGGGCAAAATCATAAATGGATAAGTGTTATCTATTTTGATTGGGTGATTGCCAAATTCCTAATCTTATGGGAAATCAATAACAATAATTTTCTTAATTTTCAGTTAAAGAAAATTATAAATTAAAATTATTTGAACATTTTTTAATTAATTTTCTGTTGGAGAAAATTATGGGTAAAATTATTTAATAATTTTATTAATTTTATAAAGGACAAAATTATAGGCACATTAATTTTAGAACCTAAGAAAATAATTTGACCTATTGCGATTAAATTACAATACAAAAATCCTTAATAAAAATTCTTGGAATTTTATGTGAAAGAATTATTCAGAAAATTGAAGGACATGAAGATAGATACATAGAGGATATGCGAAAGTGAAGGCTAATATATATTTCGGTTTATTTTTGTAATCTTTATTTTCTTTTCCCTAGGTTAGAACCATAATGTTATGGCCATTTATTCATATTGCGTGTTGCTATGCTTGATGCCATGCTTGTTTGCTTTATGATATGATTTGCCATTTGTTTGATAATATGTCATGTAAAATAGGAAGCGCCAGTTATAAAATTGTTCATGCATGTTTTTACATAAATCTTGTTGTTTTAGATATTAAGGGGGAGAAGGTTCTTGGTTGGAACTTATGGTTTTCATTGTTGGTCCATATGTGAAACCAGGTGACGTCCTAAGGAATGTTGTTCACCATCGACGGTGTATTAGATTGGACTTCCTGAGGGAAAATATCTGTGGGTATAACTCATGATTGTACACCCCAAGGCGGCAATTTATGGGTCATGGATCATAAGATATAAACAATGCTTATACACTTACGATGAATTTAATTTTTAACCTCCCCAAGGAGCTAAGTTAATTAAATTTGTGATCAAACAAGTAGTAGTTGGTAGGTATATACTAATTGGATGGGATTCGTGTTCCAGGCTAGTTTGTGTTTGATTACCTTGAGGTAGCTGACATGAACGAGGCTAGGAATTATTGCAGTAATGTATGTGTTTTCAAGATTTTGCATATAGACATAATTGTATTATTATATGCTTATATTATTAAATGTTGTTATGTTTGCTTATTATTAATACATGATGTATATTTATTATACAAAAATGTCACTTAGCTCATTATATATGATTCGTAGTAAAGACCCTAACCAGTAGAACTTTAATGATTGGAAAAAAGAACCTAATATGCAAAGAAATAGAAATACGTACTAAATAAACCTTATAAACTAGAACATAAAGGGATTAATTCTAATGGGCTATTTCAGGGTTGGAATCATAAGCAAGATTATAATAAGATGACATGTTGCTATAGAGAACATATTAAGTGATCTCTCAGAGCAACATAAAGATTAAATGATTGCTAGGCAAATCATTTATAATTCAAAGGATATGTTTGTAGGCTAGATTCTCTTAGTCAGATGAACAATTATCCTAAATCTCATTATTTGAATGCAGAAGCCTAGATTTACTTTTTTGAAACAAATGCCTTCTATGCATAGTCATTTGGTTGACGCTCAATCAAACGGAGCCAACATAGATGATGACGCCTAAATAGTGAAGACCTTTAGAATTCTATTGAAAGACTTGTCCTTAACAACAATAACAAAGGATCTCTTAGCATTTGAGATTATGCTTGAAAGCTGGAACATTAGCTCTAACGGTGTTGCAATATCGGTAGTAGTTCTTTTAAATTTCAATAATAGGATAGGCTAGAAGAACAAGTAGGAACAAGTTAATAATAAGGGTCCAAAGAAAGCTATGTGTTTTCAACATGGGAAGGTTCATTACTTTAAGAGGGATTACAAGGATCTCTTAGCCTTGGAGGCATGAAGAGATATGAGTGATCTCTTGAACATTGAAGTTTGATTAGTGGAAGATTCTAATGACTCATAGGTCATAGATTTTAGAGCCAGTAATCAAATGTGTATTTCAGTGCACAGGTAACAAGAAGTCTGTATGAGAGGAGCTTCTCGTTGATGATAGACATTATAGCTAAGTGAAGTAGTAAGAGAAGTACATATTTACTTTGATGATAAGTTTAAGTTTTTATTAAACCTTTACTTCATCAAACTCAAAGATTTACACACTTCTTGACGCCTAACCAACTAATATCTCTAAAAGGGTTAATATTTCTAAATCTAATAAAGCATATTTTTAGCATTAATGAATAGGTCATAAGGGCCTTAACAAGATACAAGGATTGGTAATGTATGGTCCTCTAAGTTCCTTAGAGGTAGAAACATTATGACAGTGAATCTTGTTTCAAGAGCCAAATGACCCAAGGGCCTTTTGGGGCTAAAAGAGATCGGGCCAAAGAAGTCCTAGACATAGTGTACATGGACGTTTGTATTCATGTAAACACATTGGCATGTGAAGAAGTAAATGGGTAAACCTATAAGGTCACTTTGATTAGATCAAGGTAGGGATCACCTTTCCTAGAAGTCTATAAGATGCTTATTAGAAAATAGGTTCTTATCCTATTTGACTATATTGAGGAACTCCACAAGAAACTAGTATAGCAGAAAGAAGAAATATTAGGCAGTTTTTTTATAAAATTATGTACTTCCTTTAATAATATTTAATGTTTGGAAGTGTTAATTATTTATTGAAGACCTGATTTTGGTTAGAATAAGGTAAAATTGTTATGTGTTTGACACAATATAATTTGTAGTAGGGATGAGCTGAAATGCATATTTGTTGAGATGATTGAACATTTAATCTTCATGTTTAATCTTAATTTTAGTAATATAGCATGTTCCATGGCCAAAGGTGTGCATTATAATATTTTTTTGTATTTAGCCCAATTTGTGTTTTAGTTAATGCAAAACCATAGTAATATGGACTTATAACCTAGATCAATGAGTTTGGCTTATGAGAAATTAAATGGTATGTGATTTTATAATGCTAGGACTTTAGTACATCTTATCTTCTAAGAGGAATGATCTTTTCACTCAACACAAATCGAATGGAAGTGGAAACAACTTTTTTCTACATCACAAGACCTATGTCATGTTATGTTTTAAGGTGCATTGATTGGATTGTTGTTATTTAGAAATTATATAGATTGTTGAAAAGCAATCATGATTCATGACATTTACATTAGAACATGTGATATGAAATGAGGTTTTTAATTTAAATGATGGTTTGGTGCTTAATTGGTTGTCGAGTAGGCACGAGACGCGAATGGGACCAGTAGACCTAACAAATGGTGGTGAATACTTTGAGGTTGAAAAACCAAGATAAGAAAAGCCACAAAGACTAATATTGAATACGGCAAATACTTGATGTCTAAAGACCAAGATGGAAACCCTATATTATTATTGTTACATTGGCCAAAATGATGAACAAGTTCTAAAAACCACAACCTATCATTACCAGTTAAGTATCACACTCTAAGGGTACCTGAAAGAAGAAAGAATTGTTGAGTGAAAACAAATAAAAAAAATTTCTAATTGCACTTGCATTCAATGTTTATATTCATGAATTAGTTTCTGCTTACTGAGCTTTTAGTTCATTATAGTTCTTATGATACAGGCAATGTTGGAAAAATAGTGTGCAGTGAAAATTAAAAATTTTTAAATCAAAGTATTTTCTAAAACATAAGTTTGACATGCTATATGTATAAATTAACCAGATCTTATAAACCTTATATGTCAAAGAACACCTATAATCGATGAAGAGAAAAAAGTTCCAAAAGAGCTTCAACCAACTGGTCTTCTTTGGTATTCTCTATCCACGATTGGTATATGTCTGGGGACATCTCATACAACTCTTCTCCAGTGACTCTCTTTCTAACCAATTGAGAAATACTCAGAACTACCATTCATGATTTGTGAATAATAGCTCTTCAAGGGAGTTTCAGAGACTCACAAAATAGAGTGCTCACTCTTGATCCCTCAACTGACATAAATAACTATGAAGTCTCATTCCCTATTTATAGCGGTTGGACCCTAGAGTTAGTCCTTATCAGATAAGGCCTCAAAAATTCCAATCTAGATCAATATATAATAAAATCGTGTAAAAACGAGTTATTAGATTATCGCTTGGTCGGTAGGCTAAATTGGCAGATCGGCTTACCAAACTTACTCTATTGACAGGCCAAACTTGAAGATCAGCCTACCGAACTTACGATAAATGATCCTTGTAAATCTTTTATTTTCCACCCGAGATTCTTTGGATAAAGCCTCAGTTTTAAGTCAAATAACCAAATAGCGAAGTTATCTAATTAAACAACCATCTCTTGATAATCTCTAGGAAAAAAAATATTCTGGATAATTCAAAAAGCTTATCTTGAATTAATTTACACAAAATTAATTCAACTGATAAACAAATCTGAATTATCAAATCCTATCAAATTTCAGCCAGGCGTCATAATTCATTAGAAAAGCACGTCGTATTATTACACGATTTATTATGAGCTAGCAAAGGGGACCTGATGGACCTATATAATTCAAGCTCTCGATAATTATGAAACCCAATATCTCATATATACATTTTATAATTATCAACTCTAACGTTATTCCACTAAAAGCTTAAAGCTGCACTCTTAAATTATATAAAATTATGAAGCCCAAATAGCTAAGTCTCTACAACATATCACGATGTATTGTATCCCCATAGGATTATCCATAATCAGCTTAAGGTTAAATTCTCTCTTATGTTCTCGATTATTCTTCTCTTATGTTCCATTATCTCACCATCGAAAAACTTACTATCCAAAGATAATTTACCATTCGGTTACACTTATATATCCAAATGATTAAGCGCTTCAATTTTTCAATTACAAGATAAAGCATATAAGAGGATACTAACTACTCCTAAAGATGAGCTATGGATTCCATATCTATGAATAACAAGTCTAAGCCATTAAGAGAAATATCTCCAACATACTGGCATGCGTACTATTATAAAAATGTGGATGTCACCCTTTGGTACATCAAAAGATATAAGTCAAAACAACCAGGCCACTATTCATCTCAAGAGTAAGATACAACACATATGATTGTCTAAAGTGAATTGATTTGTCGAGATAGAATTATTAATCTAAATCAATTACACTTTATGTCTCGATCTAATGCGTCGTCATCTATGACAATATACCATTGTTTCTATTTGTAAACTCTACCTCTGATGGCCAAGACATCCCGTTAAGGATATTGACAATATAACAATCTTTGCATGAATAAAGCGTCAAACTTTATTCCCTCGATTGTGGATCTTATGATTTAGACCATCACCTTTAGAATCATGTTTTTTACATAATCTATCTATCACATGCCTAATTCTAAAGGTTTAGACCAACAGTCTTAGACTTTTGTTTGCTTATCATACATTCAACAAAAATTAACGTAAAGAGGACAATAATCTGGTATATGAATAATAACTAAATTCTTTATTGATAAAAATGTCTCCAAAAACATATTACATTTTTACTCCTTAGGGCATACACATCTAACAGGTAAGGGTGTATAGGGTTAGGCATTGACTGAATATTCGGAGCTGCCAGGCAGAGATTTGTTTATATGCCATGTTTTAGAGTAGTTTTTGAAACGTATCTTGGAACTCTTTTTTGTAAAACTTAGCAACTCTGTTATGGTTTTTTGTGAGCAAACATATGTAACTAAGTCTAGATGTGATAGTATAGTTATGTTCACATTACTAAGTTTGAATAATATATATCTTGTAAATAAGGAAATGAATGAAATAATAGTTTCAATACTCTTTTATACTAAAATGTATATTTTAAGTAATCATGATACTTATAATGAAATTGAAAGGTTAATGAGTCTTATCCTAACTAAATAAGCTTTACACTAGCTCATTAGTTAGCTTAAGGGGTATTACACGCTGAGTTTAGATTGTTGATAGAACCTTGCATGTGGATCTTGAGATTTTGGATATGGCTGATTTTGAAGTCATTTTGGGTATGGATTGGTTGAAAAAATATCATGCCATAATTGATTGCAACAAGAAGATTGTGATCTTTCAGCCACCTAGAGAAGAACAGTTTGTATTTAAAGGAACCACAAGGAGGTCATCTATACAAATTATAACTGCAACGAAGGCTCAAAAGATGCTTAGCAAGGGTTATGTTGGCTATTTGGCTAGTGTTATGGATACTTCAATGTAACAAAAGTTAAAGCCAGAAGTCATAGATCTGGTTCAATAGTTCCTAGAAGTGTTCCCAGATGACTTACCAGGATTGCCACCTAATCAAAAAATTAAGTTTGTAATTGATCTTGTACCAAGAACTGTACCAATTTATAAATCACCATATAGAATGGCAACAACAGAATTAAAGGAGTTGAAGGTGCAATTGCAAGAATTGCTTAATAAGTTATACACCCTAGTTATTCTCCTTGGCGAGCGCCTATGTTATTTGTGAAGAAAAAAGATCGTACATTGCAGTTCTGTATTGATTATAGAGAGTTAAACAAAGTGACCATTAAGAATAAATATCTACTTTGAAGATAGATGATTTGTTTGATCAATTATAGGTTGCTTCTGTTTTCTCAAAAATTGATTTGTGGAGTAGATATCATCAATTAAAGATCAAAGAAAAAGATGTACAGAAGACTTCCTTTAGAACAAGGTATGGGCATTATGAATTTTTAGTAATGCTTTTTGTTTAACAAATGCCTTGCTGTATTTATGGACTTGATGAATTGAGTGTTTAAGTAATTTCTTGATAAATTTGTCATTGTGTTCATTGATGATAAATTGATCTATTCTTGAAGTAAGGAGGAACAAGAAGAATACTTAAGAATTATGCAGCAAGTTCTCAAGGGAAACAAGTTGTATGCCAAATTTAAGAAGTGTGAATTTTGGCTAGAACAAGTGGCATTCCTAGGACATATAGTGCCCAAGAATGGAATTTCTGTTGATCCAGGTGAAGTGGAAGCTGTTGATAACTAGCCTACACCAACAAATGTATTAGAAGTTAGGAGCTTTTTATGATTGGTGGGATAGCATCAATGTTTTGTTGAGGGATTCTCTAAAATAGCCACTCCTTTAACATCATTGACTAGAAGAATGTGATATTTCAGGGGATTGATGCTTGTGAAAGGAGTTTTCAAGAATTGAAGTATAGGCTAGTCACAGCTCTGGTGCTTACCATTCCAACAGGAACTAGTGGATTTGTGGTATATAGTGATGCCTCCAAGAATGGCTTAGGCTGTGTGTCAATGCGGAATGGGAAGATAATCACATATGCCTCAAGGCAACTAAAAGAGTATGAAAAGAATTAGCCAACTCATGATTTGGAACTTGTTGCTGTGGTTTTTTCTTTGAAAATCTAGAGACACTACCTGTATGGCGAGAAGTGTGAGATTTATACTAACTATAAGAGTCTAAAGTACTTCTTTACCTACAAGGAGTTGAATATGAGGCAGCGTAAATGGTTGAAACTTGTGAAAGACTATGATTATGTAATCAACTACCATCTAGGCAAAGCAAACGTGGTTGTTGATACCTTAAGTAGAAAATCAATGTCATCCCTCTATGTGATTAAAAAGCCAATATTATTAGATTTGCAAAGGTTAGAGCTTGAAATAGTGCCAAAAGGAATACCGAGTAAAATTTCAGCTCTAGGATTGCAACATCTGCTACAAGATAAAATTAAAGAAGGCCAAAAGGTGAACAAGTATTTGATTGGGTTGGGAAATAAAATTGATGTGGGACAAAGACAAAACTTCTCAATTGTTGAAGATAGGATTATAAGATATAGAGGGAGGTTATGAGTGCTGTTTGTGAAGGCCATTAAAGAAGACATCTTGAAAGAAGCACATATGACTTCTTATTCAATACACCCAAGTAACACAAAAATGTATAGGGATTTAAAGCAGCATTATTGGTGGCTTGGAATGAAGAAAGATGTAGCAAAGTTTGTGAATGATTGTTTAACTTGTCAACAAGTTAAGATTGAACATCAAAGACCAACAGCGTTGCTGAAGCCTTTATTGATTCTAGAGTAAAAATGAGAACACATCACAATGGACTTTATACTTGGATTGCCTAGAACTCAAAAAGGATTCAATTCCATATGGGTGGTTGTGGAAAAGTTAACCAAGTCAGCCCATTAAAGTTAACCAAGTCAGCCCATTTTCTTCTAGTAAAATCCACTTATACCATGGACTAATATCCTCAATTGTATATCAAGGAGATAATCAAATTGCGTGGAGTGCCAGTTTCAATAGTATCTAATAGAGACCCCAAGTTCACATCTACATTTTGGAAGAGTTTACATAGTGCTATGGGAACGAAACTTGCATTTAGTACAGCATTTCATCCTCAAGATAGTGGACAATCTAATAGGGTAATTCAGACATTGGAAAATATGTTAAGAGCTTGTATGCTTGATTTACAAGGAAGTTCGGATACAAAGCTTCCTTTAGTGGAATTCACTTACAACAACAATTACCAAGCGATGATTAGCATGGCACCTTATGAAGCACTATATGGAAGAAAATGTAGATCTCCAATTCATGGGATGAAGTTGGAGAAAGGGAATTACTTGGTCCAGAGATAGTATAAAAAACCACTAAAGTGGTAGAAAAGATACGTGATAGAATGAGGACAGCACAAAGTAGACAAAAAAGCTATGCAGATAGAAGAAGAAAAGACTTAGAGTTTACTATTGCGGATCATGTATTCTTGAAGATATCTCCAATGAAGGGCGTCATGATATTTGGGAAAAGAGGAAAGCTATGCCTAAGGTAAGTTGGCCCATTTGAAATCCCCAAAAGAGTTGGTGCTAGAGCATATAGATTGGGCTTACCCCCTTCATTATCTAGTGTACATGATGTCTTCCCTGTGTCCATGCTAAGAAGTATATTCCAAATGCCTCGCATGTTTTAAGTTATAAGCCATTGGAAATAGCTTCTAATTTAGCATATGAAGAGAAATCAGTACAAATCCTTGATAGAAAAGAGAAGGAGTTGAGGACCAAAGCTCACAAAAACATTTTTCATGTCCTAAAGCTCACAAAAACATAAACAAGACCATAGAAATTCAAGTTACACAAACTAGCCCTAAGTTTTCACCCTTTTGAGCTTAAAAATCAACTGTTTTAGCCTCCAATAGTGCCCTAACTTCAAACCCTACAAGGTACCCTCTATATTTATGTTTCTTAT
>CAMOHE010009098.1:0-16246 GCA_946598075.1 Artocarpus hirsutus
AAAAGAAAAGAAAGAAAAAGAAAGAAAGGGAAAGTTAAAAGTTTACAACCCTGAAAAATATATCCTTTTCCATATGTGTGATATGATGATTATTTTTAATATTGAAAAATAACTAATTGCTCAGTTATAAATAGGGAGAGATAACAGTTCTCTCCAGAGTTTTTTTTTGATTCACATAACTTTTGCATAATACTTAGAAAGAAAAATTGAGAGTTCTTCTCTAAAAAATAAAAAAAAAGGTCTGCTATCTCATGTGTTGAGTACATAGCAGATTCAGAAAAGTGTGAGGAAAATTCATTCTTACAGTTTGACGCCCACTCATCTTTCCATTGGTGTGGAGGCTTGGATTGGAAGATCGTGATGTCAAAGAGGAAAGCTAGGATACCCTGATAGTCTTCAAAAGGTTTGTAAAATTCCTAAAGCTTTCTATTATTAATTAAAATTATATATCTATCCTGATGAACAAAGTTTTTGAAAAATTTTTGTTTGTCAACGATCCACCTCTTCCGCTGCGTTTCCTATTTTAATTCCAACACCGTCCACATATAAACTAGTCCTTAATTAATATTTTTCCATTGGTTTTTAAAGCAAAATCAAAGTTTGAAGTAGTAAAAGTAAGTTTGGAAAAATAAAAGGACGAATCAAGAATAGGTGTAAAGTTCAAGGACACAAACGAGAATAATGATATATCTTTAGTCCAATCAAAATAAGTTCTTATTTATGAAAGATAATACGAATAGAACGTGACTATTGAAAGTTATAATGGAACTAGTTCTACGTAAGAATCCCACAAGTCAACTCTTTCGCCTATAAATAGATATGCATGAATAGAAGGAAGTCAGTAATGAGGAATAAGAAGAGCGTTTTGGAGTACTCTATGAATATTAGATAAAGGAATATATATATGTGTGTATATATTTATATATATATCCTGACGTCTCGGTTTCTTGCATGAAGAAAGTAGAGACTGGAATCTGAGCCAAGAATGGGCTGCCGATGTCTCAGCGTTGAAAGCGAAAGTGCCAAATCAATTTCTGTCTTTGATCATATAACATATGGCAGCTCATTCTTGACTCAATCTTTTGCCCTCTGTATTCTCACGTGAGAGGTTTGAGAGGAAAGTGCGATGTTATCAAATTTGTAAAATCGTCCTACTAGTTTGGAGCTCGTTGTAAGAAGGGTTTGAAAATGAGAAAATCTTGATTTTTTTTTTGATAGGTTTTCTTTGTTGTTTTATGTTTATATTTGTTTTGTTTCAATCTTGGTTGTTGGAAATTAATCCAACTATGGGCTACTATATTAAATAAATATGTATTATCGGCTATCAGATAAAGTTAGCTTAATTAAAGTGATTAATTTAGGTTTTGGGCTTTTCGAGCATCATTTAGTGCAGGCCTTTTATATGTGGAAGCCAAAATATAATTACTAATTTAATGATAGACTAAATTGGTAATTAAGGATAGCTGGTTAGTAGTTAAATGAAAGAGTTGTGGTCCTCAAGTCAGTACATACATTATCTTTCTACCGCCTATCTATAGAGAAATTATAGAGGCATTCTCAAAAGAGGACTTACACGTACTAGACTTGAAAGATCCTCAACCTATAGACTCAGATAACACATTCTATCTATGAATTTAAGTTAGCTTTTATATCTTATTAATTCTCTCGGTGATTTGACTTGAATGATCCTGATATGATGATAGTTTTCATCATAAAATTATATTCAAACAAATGGTATCTAGAGCCTATTTATCTTGAATCATTGGGAATCAATAATTTTCTAAATGTGATTCTCGTAAGAAAATTTTCAAATTTAACAATCTATTGTTTTTTTAAAATTGTTGAATTTGAGGACAATTATTTGGAGAATTTTTTGGATTAATGCCATTGGCACAATGAACTAGGTGCAACTGTTAGGCCATGCCAAGAAGAAAGAGCCAAGGCCTCTAGCCGCCACGGTGCAAAGAAAAAAAGGAGGGATGCCATCAGTGTGGGCTCGTGACACAAAGAACATGGAGGGGGCCTGGTTTAGTATCCGGGTTAGGTCCACTCGACCCAGTCAAAGTTGATTAGTCAATAATTTGACTAGTTGATTTTGACTAGGTTGACTTTGACCATTTTTTAATTTTAATTTTGGTCATTTTTTGTGTAATTTTAAATTCAAATATTGGCATTTTATATATATTTTGAAATGAATTAATTGAAGTAACATGTCACTGAATTGACCTCTCTTATGGAAATTAATTTGTTTTAGGATATAAACAGTTGTGTCCATGTAACTTATATGAATATTGACAAGCCCAAAACATGGCCAATATTTGATAGAATTACATATACACCTGCAATAATAAACACGTGGTGACTATTTGGTTTTACATGTGAGCATTAAATTGGCCCAAATGAAGATTTATTATTCAATATGTTATTATTATCAATATTTGATTACTGCACTAAGATATCACTTGCAAGTTAATATTTTTGTCCAAAGACTAAATATCAATTGAGTGTTTGGTATCTTAAGATAAGGTTTCCTTTATTTGGTTTTATTATTGTTATTTGGGATTCTTATGTGAGCTTTTTTTTTGTTTGTTATTTATTCTCTAACTTAGATATTGTTTCTGCTTCAAACATTACTACCAACATCAATTCTATTCCAATATTGAATGGTAGCAACTTCAAATCATGAAAAGAGAACCTCCTTATAGTTCTCAAAGTCATGAATTGAGCTTACGTTAAGGGTTCCTTCTCCTACACCTCTTATAGATAAAAGTTTCTCTAATAAAAATAGGGATATGGAAAAATAGGAAAAGTCAAATCGTATATGTATGATGAACATGAAGAAGCCCATTTCGAAAGCATTCAAAGGCACTACATCAGAAATGATAAAGACAGCCAAAGAGTTCCTTGAGAAATTTGAAAAGAGATTTACCAAAAATGAAAGGGTTGAAACAATTACACTTTTGGCAAGTCTTATCTCAATGAGATATAGAGGTAAAAGGAACATAAGGGGGTACATCATGGAGATGTCTCATCTTGCTTCAAAACTAAGAGCACTTAAGGTTGACATCTTTGAGGACTTGCTAGTGTATTTGGTTCTCATATCTCTTCCCACACAATTCAATCAGTTCAAGGCGAGCTAAACAACCAAAAAGAGACTTGGTCTCTTGATGAGCTCACTTATATTGTGTGCAAAGGAGAAAAGGTGTGTGCAAAAGGAGAAAAGGCTGATGCAAGAGAAAACAGAAAGTGTTCATTTGAATAAAGAGACCGGATGATCCGAAAGGTAGTGGTTGTTTCTTTTGTGCAGTTGTTGGGCACAAGAAAAAGCATTGCACCAACTACCATGCTTGACATGCTAAGAAAGGTATGCTTCTTAATTTGATTTGTTTTGAGGTTAATTTAACTTCAGTACCTAAACACACTTGGTGGATAGATTCTAGTGCAACCACTCACCTCACATCAATGTATCTATGCAAGGTTGCCTAAGATGCCAAAAGCCAAATGATGGCAAAGGATACATCTTTATGGGCGATGGCAAGAAGGTTGAAGCTAAAGCAATAGGAAATTTTAGATTATTTTTAAAGACTGGATTTTATTTGGATCTTAATGAGACATTTATTGTATTGTCTTTTGGATGGAATTTGATTTCTATTTCTACTTTGGACAAATTTGGTTATTCTTGATGATTTAAAGATAGAAAATTTAGTTTGTTTCATGATTCAAAATTGGTTAATTCTGATTCTTTGTCAGGTTACGATAATCTTTATTTGATTGATACAATTGCTTCATTTGATGAATCCCTACAATTAAGTACACAAGGTATAAAGAGAAAATTAACTAGTGAGAAATCAACTACGTTATGGTAGAAGAGATTAGGTCATATATCTAGAAAGAGAATGGAGAGACTTATGTTAAACGAAATTTTAGACGCCTTATGATATGAACCCCGCTGACTAATGCGACAAGACCCAACACCAAATCTGGAATTGAACCCCTAATCCCTTAAGACACAAGTTTGTTGAGCGTTGACCTATAATCTAAAGAGACACAAACCAAGAACCATAGATAGGAAGACGCCACACCTAGAATTTGCAAGAACACTTAAATTGTAGATGATAAGTCTGTTTGTTAAACGCCACAAGATTAATCTTGATAAGTTCAAAGAGTCCTCTTAAGAAAATAAGAAGAACGCAAAAAGAATTTGTGAATAATGATATGCTTTATTCCAATTAGAATAACAAAGTGTTTACAATTATATAGGAACAATTTTCAGCCCAAAAGAATCCCTAATCGAATGTTAACTTAGAAAATCCCTTAATTGGCGCTTTCCCATGCGAAATTAAGCCCTAAAATCCGACTTTGTTGGCTGTCATCTAGTAGAAATAAGATAAAAGGAAAGTAGCTAATTTTATCCCTTAAAATGTGCCTAACCTAATCTAGAAAAAGGAAAAATATCCAGGTTTGTTTTCTTGCCTAACAAAACCGAGTTTGACAATTAATAAATTACGAAAATTACATTAGGAAGATAATTTGATGATGAGACTCAAACTTGAGACATGGCACCCACGTGTCGATCTAAAATAGGAAGGTTTCCTGAAATTATAAGTTTGCTCCACAATTTACTGGAATCATGCACCATCATCAATGTGAATCTTTTAGAACCTTAATCATAGTGACTAGGCTCTCTTGTGATTAATTTGGGTCCATTCCGGGGCTCCATTTATTTGACATGTCACAAACTTGTTGAATGAGCCCGTTCAAAGCTTCCTTGAATCGCTTGGCCTTAGATCTTGTGATTGGACCACTTGAATGGCTTAAGGGATCATGAACATGGCTCCTAACTTATACAGCTCCACTGCATGCATCATTCTCCCCCTCTTGAAAAGGATTTGTCCTCAAATTGTCATCTGCATCAAAAGAAGATAAGTCAGAAACATTAAAACTAGCACTAACACCATACTCACCTAGTAAATCAAGTTTGTAGGCATTGTCATTAATGCGTTCCACCACTTGAAACAGGCCATCACCCCTCAGAAGGAGTTTTGAACACCTTTGTTTGGGGAAGCATTCCTTTCTCATATGTAGCCACACCCAATCTCCCGGTTCAAACACCACCTGCTTGCGGTCCTTATTGGCTTGCCTTGCATATTGCTCGGTACGCCTCTCTATGTTCTGTCTTGCCTTCTCATGAATTTGCCTAACAAAATCAGCTTTTTTCTTGCCATCTAAGTTAACTCATTCGTTCAAAGGTAAAGGAGTTAAATCCAAAGGAGTCAATGGATTAAAGCCATAAACAACTTCAAACGGTGAAAACTTAGTTGCAGAATGAACACATCTATTATAAGCAAACTCAACATGCGGCAAACAATCTTCCCAAGTTTTCTAATTCTTTTGAATGACAGCACGTAGTAAAGTAGATAAAGTCCTATTCACTACTTCAGTTTGACCATCAGTCTGTGGGTGACAAGTAGTAGAAAATAATAGCTTAGTCCCCAACTTTTCCCATAAGGTCTTCCAAAAGTAACTCAAGAACTTTGCATCTTTATCAGAAACAATACTCCTAGGCATGCCATGCAACCTAACAATCTCCTTGAAGAACAAATCAGCTATATGTGATGTATCATCGGTTTTATGACATGCAATGAGTGTGCCATCTTAGAAAACCTATCAACTACCACAAACACAGAATCTCTCCCCCTTTTAGTCCTAGGTAACACCAACACAAAATCCATAGAGATGTCAACCCAAGGTTCTCTAGGAATAGGAAGTGTCATATATAACCCATGTGGTTGCAGCCTAGACTTAGCTTGTCTACATGTAATGCATCTCCCACAAATCCAATCAACATCACGCTTCATATGTGGCCAAACGAAATGCTCATCCAAGACTCCTAAAGTCTTAGCTACTCCAAAGTGACCCATTAAACCGCTGGCATGTGCTTTTCTAACTAACAACTCACGCAAAGAAGAATGAGGAATGCAAAGTTTATTTTCTCAAAACAAGAAACCCTCATGTAAGTAGTATTTCCCACATGCCCCCTTTTTGCAATCTTTAAACACAACTCCAAAATCAGAATCCAATGCATACAATTCTTTAATGTACTCAAATCCAAGCAACTTAGCATCAAGGGTTGAAAGTAAGGCGTACCTGCGAGATAGTGCATCGGCAACTATGTTTTCCTTACCTTGATTGTATTTGATCACATATGGGAATGTCTCAATGAATTCTACCCCATTGGCATGGCATTTATTCAATTTGTGTTGCCCCTTCAAATGCTTCAAGGATTCATGATCTGTGTGAATCAGAAACTCCTTTGGCCAAAGATAATGCTACCAAGTCTCTAAGGTTCGAACCAATGCATACATCTCCTTATCATAAGTGGGATAATTTAGAGCTGCCCCACTCAAATTTTCACTAAAGTATGCAACCGGTCTTCCTTCTTGCATCAAAATGCCTCCAATACCTATACCTGAGGCATCACACTCAATTTCAAATGTTTTAGTAAAGTTAGGTAAAACAAATAGAGGTGCATTTGTTAACTTCTTCTTGATCAGTTTGAATGCCTTTTCTTGTTCCTCTCCCCACTTAAATGGAACATTCTTCTTGATGACTTTAGTTAAAGGTGCGGAATGGCTACTAAAGTTTCGAACAAAACGCCGATAGAAACTTGCCAAGCCATGAAAACTTCTCACCTGCCCTATGGTTGTAGGAGTTGGCCAATCTTGGATTGCCTTCACCTTTTCCTCATCAACCTATATACCTTGTGCACTCACAACAAAACCAAGAAATACAAGCTTATCTGTGCAAAAGGTACATTTCTTGTAGTTAGCAAACAACTTTTCTTTCCTTAAAACATCTAAAACAAGTTTTAAATGTTCAACATGATCATCCAAGTTTTTGCTGTGAATCAGGATATCATCAAAGTAGACAACTACAAATTGACCAATGTAAGCACGCAAAACATGGTTCATAAGTCTCATAAAAGTGCTAGGTGCATTAGTTAATCCGAAAGGCATAACTAACCATTCATACAAGCCATATTTTGTTTTAAATGTAGTTTTCCACTCATCACCTTCTTGCATCCTAATTTGGTGATATCCACTCTTAAGATCAATCTTAGTAAAAACACAAGAACCATGCAATTCATCCAGCATATCATCTAGTCTAGGAATAGGATGACGATACTTTACCGTAATGTTGTTGATGGCTCGGGAATCTACACACATTCTCCATGTCCCATCCTTCTTAGGCACTAGTAACACCGGAACCGCGCAAGGACTCATGCTTTCATGCACGTATCCCTTCTCCAATAACTCACCTACTTGCCTTTGAAGTTCCCTTGTCTTCTCAGGATTACTCCTATAGGCATGCCGATTTGGAATTGAAGCACCAGGTATGAAGTCAATTTGATGCTCAATTCCTCGAATTAGAGGTAAGCCAGGAGGCAACTCTTCAGGAAATACATCCTCAAACTCTTGCAAAAGGGAAACAACACTGCTCGAGAAAGACCCGACAAGATCATTACTGTTTAAAAAGGCCTCCTTGTACATTAGTACTATAAGGGGCTGATGAGAAATCAAAGCTCTCTTGATCTCACTGTTCTTTGCAATGAAATTGTATTTTTCTTCTCTCGCACACATTAAGGTCGAACTCCCTCCTTTCTCTTTTTCTCTCTTATCTTTCACACTCTCTTTTTCTCTCCTCTCTTTTTCTTTTCTCTTATGTTCAGGCTTCGTCTCTTTCTCTTTTCTTTTTTCATTGGCTTTTTGTATTTTTAATTGATCTTCAAGAACTTGTTTTGGAGTCAATGGTACAAGTGACATTGGCTGTTTATTCATGGTAAAAGAGTACCTATTGGTGAAACCGTCATGTGTGGTTCGTCGATCAAACTGCCACGGCCTTCCCAATAAGAGGTGACATGCATGCATGGGGACAACATCACAAAGCACCTTGTCCTCATACTTTCCAATAGAAAATGCCACCATCACCGATTTAGTAACCTTGATCTCACCACTATCATTCAGCCATTGAAGCCAGTATAGCCTTGGATGCTTCAAGGTAGGTAATGCCAATTTCTCCACTAACTCGGTGCTGCCCACATTTGTACAACTTCCTCCATCTATTATTACACTACAAACCTTGTTATTCACAAAACACCGTGTATGAAACAAATTCTCTCGCTGATTATTCTCTTCTTCTTTAGACCGTGTACTGAGAGCTTGTCTTGCCACTAATGGCTCTCTAACTACAACACACTCCCCTTCATAGGCATCTTTAAGAGGTGGCATGTCATCTACTTCTTCTTCTTCTTAATCCTCTGAAACAATCTCTCCTTGAGCTGTAATCACCATTACTCTCTTGTTTGGACATTCGCGAGATATGTGACCCCTACCTTGACATTTAAAGCACTTAATGTCATGACTTTTTGAGGTAGGAAATTCAGTGTTTCCTTGTTTAGGTGCAGCAACTTGTTTGGCATCCTTAGAAGGTTCGGTCTTTGGCTTGTTTACTGGAAATTTGTCCCTTTTAGGGGCTGGTCTCCATGTGTTTGAGGTAGCCATGTTAGATCCCCTCCTAGCCATATTTCTTCGCTTCAATTGCTGCTCCACTTTGATGGCTTGGTGCACTATATCTGTCAGCTCCACATAATGTTGCATTTCTACCACATCTACAATCTCACGGTTTAAACCATGCAAGAACCTAGCCATAGTGGCCTCCTGGTCCTCCACTACATTTGCACAGATCATGGTGACCTCCATCTCTTTATGATATTCATCAACACTCCTATTACCTTGTGTGAGGCATTGGAGCTTGTTGTACAACTCCCTATGGTAGTAACTTGGGATGAATCGTCTGCGCATGATTGCTTTCGTTTCCTCCCATGTCTCAATAGTTCACTCTTCGTTTCTTCTTCTATCCTTCAACAACTGATCCCACCAAACAATAGCATAGTCAGTGAATTCAATTGCAGTGAGTTTTACCTTTTTCAACTCAGAGTAGTTATGGCAATCGAAGACCATCTCCATCCTCTTCAACCACTCTAGATACACCTCAGGATCATTTTTTCCTTGGAAGGACGGAATCTTCACCTTGATGCTTCCTAAGTTATCATCCCGCCTCTGTCTACCTAGCCTATCTTCTCTATTCCCTAAACCACGCCCAAACCTGCCCTGGTTATTAGGTGGAACATCAAACTCCTCCTAGTCATCATCATCGTCTATATCCCCCCCATTGTTCACCATGATGTACACGTCTAGGTTGCCTAATGGGGTTATTTTGGCGCTGCCCCCTAGGTACCCCCTCTTCCAACCTATCCATTCTCTCATGTAAAGGTTCCAATTCAGCTCTCATCATCCGTCTCAATTCCCCGATTAAAGCTTGTAACTGTAGGTTCGGAATGGTTCATTGTTGGACCTCTTTAGTTGAATTATCTTCTAGATTGTGAGACATGTTTAAAGTCCGCAAGAAAATGTTAGAATCTCACAAGCACTCCCTCATGTGTTTCACTTAAGAATGATTCGCTTACACTCTTGTTTCACTCAAATTGGCTCTTAACTTGATGTTCTCGACGCTCTTGCCTTTTTCCACTCGTTGTGACTTCTTAAATTCTTAATCAGACTCAAGAAACACATAAGATTCAAGCAGCAATTCCAACAAACTAGACTCTGCCCAAACAATCCATAAGATTTGACATGCAATTCATAGAATAGCAAATGAAGACTCAATAACAAAGATGCTAAATCACAAGAACGTGTAAAATGAATAGCTGAATTTTTAAATTTTTTTTCGCTATAGAGAAAAGTGTGTTCTGAGCTTATGGAACCCTATAAAGGTGAAAACAAACAAAAAAATTTAAGATGAGTCTCCAGACTCTTTCTTTTTTTATTTTTTTTTTCAGATCCTCTTGTTTTCTTCTTTCCCTTGTTTTTCTTTCTTTTCTTTTTTTTTTCTTTTCGGATCCTTTTTTTTTTGGTTAAACTAGAATCAACACACAAGCGAGCAGGTGTGCACAAATAAACGAGAAACAAACGAAAACAACTGAATTTCAAATTAAATAGAAACTAACACAAGTATTCGAGCAAACGGAATTGGCAAAAATTTGAACAAGGAGCAAACAAAAGAAGAAAAGAGTTCGGCCAAGAAATTAAGACCTTAAACTAGAATTTTTTTTTAGGACTCTAAATTCGACTAAATAAGAACAAGAACATAAAATAAAGGATAGTCAAACTTGCCTCGGAACCTAAGCTCTGATGCCAACTAATATGAATCCTGTTGACTAACGCGACAAGACCCGACACCAAATCTAGAATCAAACCCCTAATCCCTTAAGACACATGTTTGTTGAGCCTTGACCCGTAATCTAAAGGGACACGAACCAAGAACCACAGGTAGGAAGACGCCACACCTAGAATTTGCAAGAACACTTAAATTCTAGATGATTAGTCTGTTTGTTAAACGCCACAAGATTAATCTTGATATGTTTAAAGAGTCCTCTTAAGAAAATAAGAAGAACGCAACCAGAATCTCACCAAAATTTGTGAATAATGATCTGCTTTATTCCAATTAGAATAACAAAGTGTTTACAATTATATAGGAACGATTTTCAGCCCAAAAGAATCTCTAATCGAATGTTGACTTAGAAAATCCCTTAATTGGCACATTTTGATGCGAAATTAAGCCCTAAAATATGACATTGCTAGCTGTCATCTAATAGAAATAAGATAAAAGAAAAGTAGCTAATTTTATCCCTAAAAATGGGCCTAACCTAATCTAGAAAAAGTAAAAATATCCAGGTTTGTTTTCTTGCCTAACGAAACCGAGTTTGGCAATTAAGAAATTACAAAAATTACATTAGGAAGATAATTTGATGACGAGACTCAAACTTGATGACATGGCACCCACGTGTCAATCCAAAATAGAAAGGTTTCCCGAAATTATAAGTTTGCTCCACAATTTACTAGAATCATGCACCATCATCAATGTGAATCTTCTAGAACCTTAATCATAGTGACTAGGCTCTCTTGTGATTGATTTGGGTCTATTCCGGGGCTCCATTTATTTGACATGTCACAAACTTGTTAAATGAGCCCGTTCAATGCTTCCTTGAATCGCTTGGCATTAGATCTTGTGATTGGACCACTTGAATCACTTAAGGGATCACGAACATGGCTCCTAACTTGTACAACTCCACTGCTTGCATAACCTTAGATTTTATAGATTTTGATATTTGTACTAACTTATAAAGAGGAAACAAATCAATAAAAGAAGATTTGAAGCCAACAGGACTTTGAATGTCTTAGAACTTATATATACGAAAATTTATGGGTCATTCCCTACAGTTTCTTAGAATGGCCAATAATATTTTATAAGGTTCATAGATGGTTTTGCAAGATATGGCTATGTATATCTCATTCATAAAAAGTCACAGTCACTGAATATGTTTAAAATTATAAGGCTGAAGTTGAGAACCAAATCAGCAAGAGAATTAAAAGGATCAAATTTGACCGAGATAGTGGGTACTATGGTAGATATAATGGACCAAGTGAACAACGACGAGGCTGTTTGCTAAACTCCTAGAGAAATGCATTATCATCCTATAGTACACTATGTCAGGTTCGCCCACTATAAATGGTGTTACTGAAAGATAAAATAGGACACTTAAGGATTTGGTGAGGAGTATGATCTCTCATTCTACCATACCCAATTCACTCTAGAGAGAAGCACTTAAGACTGCAGCATATATCCTAAACAGGATACTAACTAAAGCGATTGCCAAGACCCCTTACAAACTTTGGATGGGCAAAAAAGCCTAGTTTAAGGCATTGTATGTTTAGGGATGTCCAGCTAAGGCAAGGCCATATAGACCTAATGAAAAGAAAATGGACTTAAGAATAGTGAATTGCTATTTTATTGGATACTCTGAAAGATCTAGGGGGTACAAACTTTATGATCCCATGTCTAAGTCGATTTCTAAGATGGAAAAAGCCTGGCTCTTTTAGGATGTCAAGTTTGTAGGGGGAGACAAGGTTAGAAACTTTGTCTTTAAAAAGGAATATATTGATATTCTCATATCTGTTATTGACATTGATCAGGCTCCTATTACTTACATTGTTCAAGATGCAAACCCAAATCAAGATAATGTTGAAGAACCTTCCATTCCAAAAATTGTTCTAGAAGAACAAGCTCTACCATCTGAAGAACCTATGCCATTAAACAGATCCACCAGAGAAAGAAGAAATACAATGCAAGACATTTGTTGGAAAACATTACATTGTGAAATTTTAAAAATTTTAACTTAGAGTATTTTCCACAACACAAGTTTAACATGCTAAATACATAAACTACTGATAAATCTTACTAACCTCTTTTGTATACCAAAAAGTAGCAACAATCTATGAAGAAAAGAACCTTCCAAAATAGCCTCAACCAACTGGTCTTTTTTGCTATTCTCTATCCATGATCGGAGTGTGGGTGGTCACACATCATATGGCTTTTCCTCTAGTGACTCTTTTTCCAACCACTTGAGAAGGCCTAGAGCTAAGGTTCTTGATGTTGAACAATACTCACTAGTACAAAATGTAGATTCCACTACCGTTTATAACTGTCGTGGAAAAATTTCACGACGGTTAAAAAACCGTCGTGAAAACTTCTGTCGTGGAATAATAATGAGTTTTTACGATGGTTTTTACCGTCGTATAATAAAATAATTGGCGTGCGAGATCGGTGGAGTGCAAATTTTCCATGACCGTTTTTTGCAAAAACCGTCATGGAAGGTTAATCTTCAACGATGGTTTTTCAACAAAACCGTCATGGAAGAGAAGCTTCCACGACGGTTTTGTGAAAAACTATCGTGGAAATTTGGTTTTTTTAAAAAAAAAAATTCTCTCGTAATTTCAATTTCCCATGGGATGGCCAGTCCCGTGTGTTATCCATTACATCAAGGCCCTAATTACATACAATAATTGATGTATATTAAAAATTGCATTGTATTTACAAGATCATTTTACATTTGAGCTATTTTGAGTATTTTGTTAATCTACTATGACGTGTACCTATCTAAAAAGCACAAACCTATTTACAAATTGTACCCACTCTAATCTATCTTCATGTATATCTGTATGTATATAAAATCTTTTTTTTCTAAGGCTTGTATACCACTTGTAATTATATCCCGCATGAAACGTAGAATAAAAAAACCACATTCTATGTTTCCTTATTGTCTTGGACACTTAAGTTTAGAATATAACGCTCTGTTCGGGCAGTTTGTCACGTTGGTTCTCGCTTGAAGCTTCCAATCGTTAAGCTCCCTAATAATGTATCATGTTTAAATAATAAATAAATTAATAGATGATACAATTATGTGAGAGTAAAAATAGTTAATTTTGTAAGACAATATTAATACTTAAAATCATGTGATTGATAAAAAATCCTCACGTGGTGGGTGTCTGAGGGGGTCAAACCAATATATTTGGTCCTCCCATGGCGAAATAAGTCCTAACATCCAATGTTGTCTAACGTTGTATGGCAGGAAGAATAATTTCCCCCTTAGTGCTTCAGCTAATAGGTGGAGGAGTGATGTGGCACGCTCTCTATGATCACTCTGTAGGTCTCTTGCAGCACTTGAAACAATGGCAGGGGATATGAAGCCAAAATTTTGTGCCATGCCTTGAAGTTCACAATATTTAGCCAAAAACCTACAATAAAAAATATTACAGTGATTTTTATTAAAACACCTTACAACTCTACGTATATATTTAAAATACTGAAATAAGGCTAGAGTTATCACCTAAGGTATACGAGGATACAGTTTGCCCCAATTTCTTTGAAGCTGATGAAGTCGTAAATGTCTTCATACCCCACATAGATAGGGAAATCATTGCCAGTGACATTTACCGGTATCGGACACTGAATGGTCGACCCATCGCACAAGAAAGAATGTGCGTATAGAGCTGACTGCATAAATTCTTGAGGTACTGAAGCAAAGTTAAATGCACGTAGGTGCTCATTAGCAACGGTTTGTCCTTGGCGTTGTTGAACCTCAGGTTGTGATTCTCTTGCTTTTAGAGAGCTTTTCTTTTTTTGCCGTTTCTTTTCGCTTAGATCTTGGGGAACATGGCTAGGTGCTCCACTCGTGTTTGTCAATGTGATGACTTCAACTAATCTCTTTGGCCATGTGACAAAGCTTCCTGCTCCTTCACCCACAGTTGTTGCTTCAAGTGTTGGAACAGGCAATTCAGCTGTTCTAACTCCAATGGTAGTGATGCTAACGCGCACGTTCTCTTCCTATAATAGTCGTCCATGAACTGTATTAGTTGGAAGGCTCTCCATCCACACCTTCCCAAGCGCAACAAGTGTACACCCACCATTAACTCTATCCTCAACGAAGAGCCTACATTGTTTGGGCCCTTGATGAGGAGGTGACAATTGGACTTCTGGAGCTTCTGGAGCTTTTGGAGCTTCTGGAGCTTTTGCAGCTTCTGCTATAGTATTGGGAGGGTTACAACTAGCTTTGAAGCTATTGCGTTGTGATATGCTATCATCCGTCGACTTAGCACGTCCTTGGGAAATGAGCTCAGTTACAAGACTTCAGAGTTCTGCAATCTCCATCTACATCTTCGACATTTGAGAATTCAATTTTGACGATCCTAGTTGGAGGTCGAAGTATTGAGACTGCTTCACAAACTTTGATTGACCGCAAACACTTCCTGAATGTTTCGGTTTCCCTAGTGCCCTCGTGAAAATATCATCATTACCGACCGATTAGAAGCTCCCTTGACTTTGTTGCATTGTGTATTCATCTTGTGCAAGAACAATACAACCATGTTATTCAAGCAATCCTTCATCCGCCCATAGTAAAATATAAATTAATTGTTCGTGTTCAGTAGACTTACAATCAAGGTGGAAATCTCTACTACTTTTGGATTTTTAAACTGGCCATCGGGACCTTGACGTGATTTTACCCACATCTCCTCCGGTGTTGGTTGCATGCCTGTCTTTGTAAACTGTGTTACGCTATGTTAGTAACATAATAATGTACCAATAATTGATATATGTAGTTTGAGTTAATTAGTAACGTACCATGGATTGTTCGAGCTCTCTATATCTTACTCGGCCAACCATAGAGCAATATTCATTTTCTGCTCTTATTTTCCTTGCATTTGATGATAGCAGTTGGAAATCACTAGAACATCGATACCTCACAACAGCATCCCAATCTTCATCGTTTATGGAGGGGTAGTAGTGTGCTACCGTAGGAGGCTGTTTATATATATTTACATCCTCCTCCGGAATGAAAAGGTATGGCTGTATGAAGGTAACATAGAGGTTGGATTTGAACCCTTTTGCTAATTCGCCACAAACCTTTAAAGCCCTTTTCCTATACCAATCCTCAACTGTGAAAGCTTCGTATATCTCTCTCCAAATTACATCTTTTACTCCTTCTAAATCCTTAGACCTCCAATCTTTTGTCCATATTGGAACGTGCTCTTGACTATGGACTATGATTCAACTGCTTAATTCATGACTGGGTGTGCTTTTCGGTTGGCCTTTCGAATCAAAAGTCACTTCAATTCTTAAACCATTCTTTCTCATCCGATGAATTTTTTTCATTAATGTTGACCTTTGGTCAAAGTCTACTTTTGGATCAAAATTGGTTCGCCTTCATGGCTTACTGCGATTGTTTCACTTGCTATATTGCGTTGCAAATGAAGTGCAGCCTTCGTACTCCTTCTCGTACTTATCACTATCGAATTCACGAGACATTGTACCTATGCAACGTATTCAAAAACTATCATATACATACTAATATTAATCACAAACTACACATATTCACATACTAATATCATAACTTGTACAATTTCACATAATTTTCCTCTAATAGACATATTGACATTTTCACCACGAATTGCACAACTTTCCATCTTCACATATTCAGAAGCTTATATATTGACATAATTTTATGTAATTAAATCTTAACATATTCACAATTGCACAATTTGAATGAAACTTTTCACATATTCATATAATTTCACATTATTACACATATTCAAAAGTTTACACATATTTACAATTACATATATAATTTCACAAATTGTACATATTCACCTAATTTCACATGTTCAATATATTGACATATTCACTACAAATTGCACAATTAATTGTCAGCTTCACATATGCACAATTTCATATATTGACATAGTTCTACATAATCAAATATTGACATATTAACATTTCTAATTGATTACAC